>SNVD02005551.1:0-10594 GCA_013180625.2 Boswellia sacra
ACAGGACAAAGTGTTCAAGGTGAATGGGCACAGGTTGAAGCCTTACTATGAGAATTCAGTGATGCAGGACATCGAGGAGGTACCTCTCTACGAGCCAGCTTATCTTGATGGGTGAGGGCAAGTAACGTCAGGCTGAGGACGTTAAACTAAGCACTTATTGGGAGGCAACCCAATGTTTTTGAAATATAAATAAAAAGAGACAAAGAAAGAAGGTAGTATTGATCAATTTTTGTGTTTCGAGGAGATTCCTCTCATGGGCTATTATAATTGATCAGGTTTTATCTCTCTTTGCCATTTGTCTCATTTGCTTTGTTGTTTGTTTTTTACTTTCATTTGGTCTTGTGTTTTTATTTCTTTTATGTGTCTCTATTTTCTTTTCTTTTCTTGTGTTTAATTTGATTATTCCGTGCTTCGCGTTCAGTTGTGCAACAGCTTGAGGAAACATTCAAACGGGAGTTGAAGCCATTGTTCGAAGGTTTGAAACGTGCATATCTGGGAGAAGAACAAACTCAATCGCATTATCGGTAATATCTCTCCTTTTCTTCTCTTCCATGGATGCTGATATCTTTCTATCGAACCTTCGTAAATATTTCCCTTCACTTCCTCAAAATGCTGTGTTTAAAATTTATAAAGTACTGATGACTAGACTTTGGGCATTGATGCTCCTAAATGTGCCTGCTGATATCCGATGGCTTATCGAAGCCAAGGTTAGATTGTCCGGTTAGCCGGACATTAATCTCGCAAAATACATGCCTGGTCTAGGAAAGAGCTACTACGCCAAGAGGCGAAGAGCGAAAAGGTTACAAGTATGTTATACATGTGCTAGATGGAATTGTAACCAGACTTGTCGTTCATTAGGTTTTGTGTCTAGGAACAGAGAAGATAAACTTTCGTTTATTAAGAATGGTTTGAGTAATGATCGCTGGATAATGTTTTATTAACTCTTGAGTCTTATTCTTGTGGACTTGTTCAGCGTGAATTACTTAATCTATGGACACAATTTCGTGATGAATTGCAGTGCTATAGTCTAGGGAATCTGACTAAAAATGACCCTGTTTGCCAGTTTATAAAAAAACTGGATGGGAAGCAAATCCCCGACTCATAGAAGGCGTTTCAGCCGTTACTGGCCGTAAAACCAAGAGGAAAAAAAAAAGGGATGGGTTTTTTGGGGGAAAGGCCCCCAAACAAAAAAAAAATCAACTATCTTGTATATTTGAATGTGTGTTGTTGTTGTAGAATTTTTTTTCTTGTTTCGTTTGATCTGATTATCAATGTTGTTTTTGTGTTGTTGTTGTTTGTTGATTTTGTTTGTTTAAATTTCAAGTTTTCTTTTTGACAAACCATATGACTACCCTATGGCATAAGTACACGTGGGAGACAAGTGTGGAGGTTTTGTCAACCTCCATCGAAAGTGTATCTCTATTTTTTATGCTTCATGTGGGAGACAAGTGTGGGGGTTTTGTCAACCCCCGCCGAAAGTGTATCTCCATTTTCCATGCTTCACGTGGGAGACAAGAGTGTAGTTTTGTCAAACCCCGCCGAAAGCATATCTCATTTTTTGAAATCTTGGGGCGATAAATCTGCATCGAGCAACCCCCACCGAAAGTATGTCCCCATGTGTCCAAATTGGAGAGTTTTATGGGTGTATATATACATTCTGCATATTTTCATATGTCATTCCATAACCTGTCTTGCAATTGAAAAGCATAATATCTAACGTGTCTTACACAAGATTAGAGCACTTATAGAAATGGAGAAAACACCAATTCAGCGATTCTGCAATATATGCGTATTTTGCGGATCGCAATTTGGTAAAGATGGAGAGTTTACCACAGCAGCTCTTGATCTTGGTAGGACATTAGCTGCGAGGGGTATTAATTTGATTTATGGAGGGGGTAGTCTTGGGATAATGGGGTGTGTGTCAACAGCTGCATCCCTAGGAGGGAGCAAAGTTCTCGGCATTATCCCTAAACCATTAGCTGTACGAGATATCGTAGGCAACACCATTGGGGAAAAGTTACAGGTTTCTAGTATTGGAAGGTGTCTATTTATGTATTACTTTTATATCAATTCGTCCATGTTTCTTTGCTATATTCCTTGGTATTTTTATGTTTTGTGTGTGGTTTTGATGTTTGTAGGAGTTTTGGAGCAACTTGCACAAAAATGGAGTAAAACCCTTCATTTTCACCTCTGCTAGTCAGTGATCTTCTCGGATTTAATTGTATTGATATACAATGAACCCGATGACATGTTATATACCGTTGGAAAGCTCTCGAAGTCTATTTTCTGGAGAAATTTACGGTTTATCAATCCATTCAGTGTACCAAAAGTTGTAATCAAAACAGTGTGAGATGTATAGAAATATAATTCCACAAGACACTGTAGCATGTATAATACGGGGCACTGTAGCAATTCACTGTAGCAGAGTATTTAAACACATTTTATGGTTTTATTTTGATAACTTGAAGAGGGGAGAACGTGGTGGAGGCTGAAGCTCTGGAATTCTTTCATCTCTTGGAGTTCTTGAAGGAGAAAGGAAGCTTGGAAAGAGGAAGAACTACAATCCAAAGAGAATTACATCAATTTGCTAAGTTTTTCCCTTCCCTTTCATTTTCTGGAATGTCTCCATGTTGTATTGTATTTACCACGTTCTTAACATGTGTAACTGAATCTGAATTGGTTGAGGGTGATTTCAAAGCCCCTGATATGGTTTTTTGTAAGTGATTGTGCAAGAAGTTGTTATCCAATTCTCTAATTGAATTTGCTTGTATTTTCCTATATCTAATGCTTATGATTGCTTGCTGGATTGTATTTTGAATGGCCAACTGAATATAATCTGGTTGTTGTCTATTGCAAGACTAGAAATCTTGATCCGTAATTGTCTTGAATTTCTAATCCTTAGTAGCAAAATTGTGATCAGAGATTGCAATTGGAGAATACAACCTAAGTTAAATAATCCGAGCTTGTGTGTTTATTGCTTAAATCAACCTATCTTTCTTATCATAATGCATCCATTGAATTAAATTTAGAGAGCTTGTTCTAGGTTGTTTAATGGATAGAGATTAAATAAAGAGCATGTTTTGTTTAACAACAAAGTAATGAAAGATTGGGATAACAGAGCTTGTTGTTATCTACGGTTGATAATTTCAATGGTGTAATTGGATGACAATTCTACAATTAATTCGCAAATCCATATCTTGTGGTAGAGAATAATCCCTTAACCAGATTTCTTTCATTGTGTATCTCTCAAATAATTTAACTTTGCATTGTAGTATTCTTCATTTGCTTTCGAATTGAGTTTAGTTAATCAATCAACAAAACCCCCCCATTTATTCTGTTTTCGCTTTCGAATAACAAATTCAATTAGAATCAATCCTCGTGGGAACGATATCTTACTTATCACTTTATTACTTGTGCGACTAGTATACTTGCTAATTTCGAACGCATCAAGTTTTTGGCGCCGTTGCCGGGGATTGATTTTCTAATCGATTTGTTATATTGTTTTCATTGTTGATTCATATTTTGGTTTGTTTTTTTTTTTTTTGATTGTTTTTGTTTAGCCAACATGGCAGTAAACTTCCATCAATTCAGTAGCGGATTTGAGCCACAAGTACCATGGATAGTAAATGAGGTAAGCACTCCGAACATTGAACAACAACTTTCTGAGCTAACCTCTCTTGTGGAAAACATGGCTGTAGGAAATATACAAAAATCTTATGAATGTGGGATATATTCTACGATGGAGCATCCAATCGACATGTATCCAACTTTACAAGAAGAATATATGGAACAAGCCAATGCCATGGGTGGATTTCCCGGACAAACGAGGCAATGGTATGATCCTTTCTCTAGCACTTACAATGCTGGATGGGAAGATCAACATAATTTCAGTTACTGGAATCCTCAACCAATCACTCCAAATGTGATACCAAATCGGCCACAAGGTTTCAATCAACCTAGAGTGCAGCAACCATTTCAATTGCAACCACCACCAATGCCACATCCAGCACCGCAACCAGCTTCGCAAAACTCAGGTATGTCTCTCGAAGATATTGTTAATGCACTTGCCACAAACACAATGCAATTCCAGCAGGAAACTGGGGCAAGTATCCAAAACCTGGCAAATCAAATGGGACAATTGGCTACTAGCATGAGCAAATTCGAGGGCCAATGCTCAGAAAAATTATCTTCTCAACCGGTGATCAATCCAAGAGAGAATGCTTGTGCGATAACTTTGCGAAGTGGAGAGCAAATTCGAAATGGAGCGCAAATGGAAACTGGGGCAAGTATCCAAAACCTGACAAAGAAATCACAAACTGATGAAGGAGATGACACCACTTCCACCATGAACAACACATCATCTTCTAAGGTAGATCTCAAAACTCAAATTCCTTCTTATGTTACTCCTCCACCATTTCCTAGCAGATTTGCAAAATCAAAGAAGGAGGAACAAGAACAAGAAATCCTGAAAACTTCACACAAAATCGAGGTAAATATATCACTTCTGGATGCTATCGAGCAAGTACCTCGTTGTACAAAATTTCTCAAGGAGTTATGCACCAACAAGAGAAAGTTAAAGGGAAATGAGAATGTAAGTGTGGGGGAAAATGTTTCAGCTGTATTGCAAAGAAAAATTCCTCCAAAATGCAAAGATCCATGTACGTTCATCATTCCATGCACCATTGGTAATACCAAGTTTGAAAGAGCTATATTAGATTTAGGAGCATCTATTAATGTCATGCCATATTCTCTTTATGCTTCTTTAAATCTTGGACCTTTTGCGAAAACTGGTATTACCATTCAGCTTGCTGATCATTTTAATGCATATCGCAAAAGGGTTGTGGAAGATGTGCTTGTGCAGGTGAATCAATTGGTTTTTCCAGCAGACTTCTATGTCCTTAAAATAGAGAATGAGACATCTCCTAATCCAACACCGATTCTTTTAGGGAGGCCATTCTCGAAAACTGCTAGAATCAATATTGATGTTCATTATAGCACTTTCACCATGGAGTTTGATGGCAAAGTGATCCGTTTCAATATTTTCGTGGCAATGAGTGAGCACATAGGGACGGAAAATTCCAAAGAACCAAGAAGGTTGATACAAGTGTCCAAAGAAATGGAGGAGGCTATGGCATCCTTAGATGAGACTATAGCTATAATCACAAATAGGTATGATGTTTCGTGCATTGAATTGCCTTTATCTAATGAGAAACTTCTTCCTTCTGTGATGAAAGCCAATACCTTGGAGTTTAAGCTACTTCCAGATTATTTGAGGCATGTGTTTTTGGGTGACAAAGATCCTTTACTAGTTACAATAGAAATGGACCTTGCACCACTACAAGAAGAGAAACGCGTCCGAGTACTTAGAGTTCACAAAACAGCTATTAAGTGGACGATTGCTAAGATCCAAGGCCCAGCCATATGCTTGCACCATTTCTTGTTGGAAGAAGGATCCAAGCCCACTAGAGAAGCACAGCGGAGATTGGATCCTCCCATGATAGAACCAACGTCGGACTGAGGACTTTAAACCAAGCGCTTATTGGGAGGCAACCCAATGTTTTTGAAAAATAAATAAAAGAAAAGAAAAGAAAATTAAAATAAGGTAATAATGATCGATTTTTGTGTCTCGAGGAGATTCCTTTCGTAGGCCATCAAATTGATCAGGTTTTATCTCTCTTTGCCATCTGTCTTAATTGTTTTTATATTTTTTTACTTGTTTTTGACTTTTGTTTGCTATTGTATTGTTATCTCTTTTATGTGTCTTTAGTTTCGTTTCTGCTCTTTTCTTTTCCTTCCTTTTGTTTAATTTGATGATTCCGTACTTTGAATTCATTTGTGCAGCAGCTTGAGGAAACATCCAAACGGGAGTTGAAGTTATTGCTCGAAGGATTGAATCGTGCATATCTGGGAGAAGAACAAACTCAATCGTATTGGCGGTAATATCTCTCATTTTCTCGTCTTCAATGGATGCTGATATCTTTCTATCGAACCTTCGTAAATATTTCCCTTCACTTCCTCAAAATGCTGTGTTTAAAATTTATAAGTACGGATGACTAGACTTTGGGCGTTGATGCTCCTAAATGTGCCTGCGGATATCCTATGGCTTATCGAAGCCAAGGTGAGATTGTCCGGTGAGCCTGACATTAATCTCGCAAAATTCATGCCTGGTCTAGGAAAGAGCTACTACGCCAAGAGGCGAAGAGCGAAAAGGTTACAAGTATGTTATAAATGTGCTAGATTGAATTGTAACCAGACTTGTCGTTCATTAGGTTTTGCGTCCAGGAATAGAGAAGATAAACTTTCATTTATTAAGAATGGTTTGAGTAATGATTCGCTGGATAATTTTTTGTTAACTCTCGAGTCACATTCTTGTGGACTTGTTCAGCGTGAATTGCTTAATCTAGGGACACAATTACGTGATGAATTGCAGTGTTATAGTCTAGGGAATCTGACTAAAAACGACCCTGTTTGCCAGTTTATAAGAAAACTGGATGGGAAGCAAATCCACGACTCATAGAAGGCGTTTCAGCCGTTATTGGACGTAAAACCAGAGGAAGATGTGAGCCACAATCACAACTACTTGTATATTTGAATGTATGTTGTTATTGTCAAATTTTTTTCTTGTTTCGTTTGATCTGATTATCAATGTTGTTTTTGTGTTGTTGTTGTTTGTTGATTTTGTTTGTTTTAATTTCAAGTTTTCTTTTGACAAACCATATGACTACCCTATGGCATAAGTACACGTGGGAGACAAGTGTGGAGGTTTTGTCAACCTCCACCGAAAGTGTATCTCCATTTTTTATGCTTCACGTGGGAGACAAGTGTGGGGTTTTGTCAACCCCCGCTGAAAGTGTATCTCCATTTTCCATGCTTCACGTGGGAGACAAGTGTGTAGGTTTTGTCAAACCTCGCCGAAAGCAGATCTCATTTGTTCAAATCTTGGGGCGATAAATCTGCATCGAGCAACTCCCACCGAAATTATGTCCCCATGTGTCAAATTTGAGAGTTTACGTGTGTATATATCCATGCTGCATATTTTGAAATGTCATTTTATAACCTGTCTTGCACTTTAATTGCATAATACCTAACCTGCATCATTGTCTTACACAAGTTTAGAGCACTTTTAGAAATGGAGAAAACACCAATTCGGCGATTCCAAAATATATGCGTTTTTTGTGGATCGCAATTTGGTAAAGATGGAGAGTTTACAACAGCAGCTCTTGATCTTGGTAGAACATTAGCTGCGAGGGGTATTCATTTGATTTATGGAGGGGGTAGTCTTGGGTTAATGGGGTGTGTGTCAACAGCTGCATCCCTAGGAGGGAGCAAAGTTCTCGGCATTATCCCTAAACCATTAGCTGTACAAGATATCATAGGCAACACAATCGGGGAAGAGTTACAGGTCTCTAGCATGCATGAGCGTATTGCACATATGGTTGTTAAGTCCGATGCATTTATAGCTTTGCCTGGTGGTTATGGTACATTAGAGTAGATATTTCAAATCACCTCTTGGGCACAGCTAAACATCCATCAGAAACCCATTGGTTTGTTAAATGTCAATAATTTTTTTTGATGGTTTGTTGTCTTTTCTTGATCAAGCTGTAGAAAAAAATTTTATCTCACCATCAGCGAGGCAAATCCTTGTTACAGCTTCAACGGCAGGGGAGTTAATTGACAAACTACAAGAATTCGTCTATTCACCTGATCCAACAACAGCTTAGATTGATTGGTTTGGAGAAGGCAATAAGAGGCGTAAACTGGATTTAACGCTCCATCTGTAATCTCTATCAGCTGGTTTGCTTTGTTTTCGTTTGCTTTCTTTTTATTTGTTTATTTGAGTTTTTTTTATGTCATTTCTTTTTGAGTTTTTTTTCAGGTTGTTTCTTTTGTCCCAGGTAATATTTTCTAATCTTCGTTTTTAGAGTGGTGGCTTAAAAAGTGTAAGTCCTCTTGAAACGCATTTTGGATCTCTTTAATCCATAATGGATGAATAAGGAGGCTAACTTCTAAACTTTTTAGACCCATTCTAACTTACTTGTTTTTGTTTGCTGGTTTGTTGGACTTTGTTATTTTATGAGTAAGTTGTTTTATGTATTTAGAGTTGTTATGTGTTTGTTCTTTATTAGTTTCGATTCACAAAGAGAAATTGTGGGAAAGTGGGAAACAACTTGAGAATGGAAGAATATGGGGTTTCTGACCCTTGAAAGCATTCTGATTAAGTGTCTATTTATATATCAGTTTCATATCAATTCGTCCATGTTTCTTTGCTATATTCCTTGGTATTTTTATGTTTTTGTGTGGTTTTTGATGTTTGTAGGAGTTTTGGAGGAACTTACACAAAATTGGAGTAAAACCCTTCATTTTCACCTCGGCTAGTCAACCAATTTCTTGGAGTTGATTGTATCGATATACAATTAACCGGATAACATGCTATATACCATTGAAAAGCTCTCGAAGTCTATTTCCTGGAGAAATTTACGGTTCACGAATTTATGTAGTGTACCGAAAGTTGTGATAAAAATGATATAAGAAGTGTATATTTGTAATTCCATATATCACTGTAGCATGTTATTAAATACGGGACACTGTAGCAAGTTACTGTAGCAGAGTATTTAAACACATTTTAGGGTTTTATTTTCATAACTTGAAGAGGGGAAAACGTGGGAGGAGGCTGCATTTCTGGATTTCTCTCATCCCTTGGAGTTCTTGAAGGAGAAAGAAGATTTTGAAAGAGGAGGAACTACAATTCCAAGAAGATTCATCTACAAAGAAGATTTTCAAAGAATTTGCTAAGTTCTTTCTTTCCTTTTCAATTCTGGAATTTCTCTGTATTGTATTTGTTATTCTGATTGAATATGTGTAACTAAATCTGAATTGGTTGAGGGTGATTTCAAAGCCCTTGATATGGATTTTGTGAGTTGATTGTGTAAGAAATTGTTATCCAATTCTCTAATTGAAGTTGCTTGTATTTTCCCATATCTAATGCTTATGATTGCTTACTGATTGTATTTGGAATGGCCAACTGAATATAATCTGTTGTTGTCTATTGCTAGATTAGAAATCTTGATCCGTAATTGTCATGAATTTCCAATCATTAGTAGCAAAATTGTGATCAGAGATTGCAATTGGAAAATACAACCTAGGTTAAATAATCCGAACTTGTGTGATTATTGCTTAGATCAACCTATCTTTCTCATCGTAATGCTTCTATTGAATTAAACTTCGAGAGCTTGTTCTTGGTTGTTTAATGGATAGAGATTAAATAAAGAGCTTGTTTTATTTAACAACAAAGTAAGGAAAGATTGGGATAACAGAGCTTGTTGTTATCTACGGTTGATAATTTCAATGCTGTAATTGGATTACAATTCTATGTTAATTAACAAATTCATATCTTGTGGCAGAGAATGAACTCTTAACCAAGTGTCTCCCATTGATTTTTCATTCAAATTTACTTTCTGTTTTGTTATTCTTTACTTGCATTCTTATTTCATTTAGTAAAGCATCTAAACAAAAAATACCCACCTGTTCAGGTTATTGTTGCGGAAAATAACAAAGCAATTAAATCCTAATCCTAGTGGAACTTGACCTTGTTATTCTGTTTTTACTACTGATTTTTGATTGTTATTTCCTGATTGTTTGTGTTTAGGCTTTTATGTCAGAGGGAGAAGCGGATCAACGACTTAAGAGAATTAAGGAGTTTCTCCAATCCTCGAATTTAAGGCTAAATCGGTCAATTTCAACTCCACCTCCAGAATTTGACCTTGCACGACACACTTCCCTCCCATCTTCTTGCAGTTTAATCAAATCTGAATCGGAAGCAATGGCGATGGAAACGATCAGACTCTTAAGGAGTTAGCGGCTCCAATTATTGATCAACAACCGCTATGCATAAGCACCAATTTTGAGATAGAGTTTGAACTTAAATCTGGACTGATTCATCTCTTGCCTACATTTCATGGTTTTGCAGGAGAGGATCCGAACAAACACCTCAAAGAATTTCATGTGGTATGCTCAAGTATGAAGCCAACCGGCGTTTCTGAAGAGCAAATTAAATTGAGAGCTTTCCCATTCTCATTAGCAGATTCGGCAAAAGATTGGTTATACTACCTACCACCAGGTACCATTACCACTTGGAATGAGATGAGTAAACTCTTTTTGGAAATACTTTCCAGCCTCGAAAGTTACAAATATTAGAAAAGATATTAGTGGCATTCGACAACACAATGGAGAATCAATTCATGAATATTGGGAGAGATTTAAGAGGTTATGTGCTAGCTGTCCAAACCACCAAATTAGTGATGGACTCCTAATTCAATATTTCTATGAGGGTCTCCTACCATGGAAAGGAGTATCATTGATGCTGCTAGTGGTGGAGCACTAGTTAATAAAACACCGAACGTGGCAAGACGTTTGATTAGTGACATGGCAGCGAACTCCCAACAATTCAGCAGTCAATTTGAGCCACAACTACCAAAAAGAGTAAATGAGGTAAGTACGTCAAACATTGAACAACAACTTTGTGAACTAACCTCTCTTGTAAAAAAAATGGCTGTAGGACATATGCAGCAATCTTATGCATGTAGGGTATGTTCTG
>SNVD02005553.1:0-10312 GCA_013180625.2 Boswellia sacra
CGTGACAGAGGATGATGTATGCAAAATGTACGAAACGGGTATTTTTTATCTATGTAATATTATTTGTTTGCTTTATGCGATGTAGTGTATTTATATTATTCCATCATAGACTAGTTCAAATGACTAAACTTTCATTTATGTGCTTTTGTCAATGTATAAAACATTCATGTATGAAACATTCATTTATGTACTTTGTCAATGTATAAAACATTCATGTATGAAACACGAATTTATGTGCCTTGTCAATGAATTAAGCGTTCATGTATGAAACACGAATTTATGTGCTTTGTCAATGTATAAAATATTCATGTATGAAAAGTTTCTGACAACATACACATATGTACCAATACATCCAAAAAAAATGTATTTACATTTTTCCATACTGACCTTGTCACTTGACAATACAAGTACGTACCCCTATACATAAAAAAAAATGTGCTAGTATACAAAATGTGTAACGATACAAAAAGGTGTAAATATACAAAAATATGTATCACCACAAAAAATGTGTAACATGTAGCAAAAAATCATGGGACAATATGTCTACCATGCATGACACAAAATCATGGTAGAGTCGTGCTGGGCTGCAGCTCAACATCTGTTGACACAACATTGGTAGGCCTTGTGGTGGCCGAGACGACCTCCTCTGCCTGTGGAAGAATAGGATAAGCCCAAAGCTGACGACCTCCTCTGCCTGTGGAAGAATAGGATAAGCCCAAAGCTGTAATATCATTATTCGTCGAAGTGTCTCATCTGTGAATACCTTAATGTCTCCCAATGGAACGCCCCCCACTAAGAACTCCATGAACTTCAAACAATACACGCCACATGCTCCTCCCCAGCTTCCTGTTGTGGTACCTCAGACGAATCCTCAATGCGCTCAATGTCATACGGGGTTGCAGGTAGTAAGGAAGACCATAAACCTCTATTGACACCATACGTGATATCATCTCTGGCACGCACCGAACTGTATCTCTCACTGTGTCGGTGGAATTGTTCGCAATATATGAGTCATATATGACTATCACACGGCGATTCAAATCCACCTCAACTGCCACCCAATGTTTGCTCCCGATGTTAACAAGGGACATAGAGCTGAAAAGAAAATTGACAACATGGAAATCAATGACAACATTTTGATTAAAACAACGTATACTAACACATTGAATATAAATGGACTCACCCTGTCCACATCAACCCATGGTCGTTCAACGAGTGGCATCTCCCCAAGGATAAATTGGATAATATCTTAATCGTTCACCCAGTCAATATCATCCAGTTTGTCTGAGAATCGTGTCCACAACGACTAAACTTTTAACTATAATTTCATGAGTATGGTTAGCTAACTCTCAAACAGGCACAATGATGGAATCACAAATAAATTATAATTTCATATGTTTTGCAAATACCTACCCAGAAAGTTGTGTCCAGGAAAGCAGACCTCTGGACGACACCTGCGCCCATATCACGAGCTCTACAGCGTAACGCCCACATGTAGCTGTCAATATGCTGCATATAGTAATAGTAATCAATAAATCTTGTGATACTATATTATTCAGGAGGAGACGACAATAAGTGAAACAAACCTCAGATGCAAGCCACTCAGACGGCGTGGTCAATGTGACGAAGAACTCACGGCCAGCTATGCAGACGCCTAAGTCAACATCGCCCGATGGCTCACTCATCCAAGTATCGAAGCTGAGGCAATCAACATCTACTATGGGGGCATTTAGGTCAAATAGTGAAACCCGAGTCCACAGGACGCCACAGGATACATTGTCTGCATCCTATGTCACCGCCTACCAATGCTATAAAGTGGGCTCCTCCGCTGGCTAAAGAACTAGACCCTCTGTGGGCTGAACAACCGAGTCCTCTGGCTATACTTGTGGAACGTCAGAGGCTATCTCATGTGGCACGACCCTCGCTCTATTTCTACCCGGTGGATTGATGAAGGGGCTCCGTTTATACTTTTTCGAAAATAGTCATTGACCTCAAAGGGAAACGAAGCCCGTGGGTGCAGCATCGACGGCACGAACATTCGTGTCCACAGGTTCAGGTTCTTTTACCTCTTGACCGTCATCGTCATTGCCCATACCATCATCCAAATCCTGTATTATAGCAAACCATCACGACGAGTTAAGCAATGTGATATCATGAAAATCATTAATTATGTTATTAACTTGTGTGACGTACCGTGACAGCGTATCCAAAATGGCCACCCAATAACACAACAGCCTCATGCAGAAGTGCTATCTCCTTCTGTATATCCTTGTTCTCCACCCATAACATTGTTATCTCCTCCCAGAGTCTTACAAGCTCACACAAAACTGTGCTCTCAAACGCATCATGGAACGGATGCACCTGTATATCATTATTCACAATCAACATGAGAAACCAACCAACTAGTAATATAAACGAAAAAGCATACGAATGTAAATTTTCATTATATACCTTCGAGCTAGAAGGGAAATGTCAAGATAGGTCATCGCACGACCCGAAGGAGGAACCGAATCGCCTGCAGGACTATAGCTGTCGAACGTGGTAGGTGCAGGACTGATAGGGGGACTAGCTGTATCCATGACTGCCCCCACATCAAGTCTATTGATGGAACTATATCCAGCGAAAAGGGTTCCTGATGGATCCTCATGACCATAATTCTCGTATACGGGAGGCGTAGGACTAAACGGGGAAGCCGGCGACGAAGACTGCACACGATCATCTAGAAGACTGGCTTTGTCGATGACTAGCCCCATGGCAGGTCTGATAAGGGAACTCTGATCAGGAGGAGGTGGAGCTAATGGATCCCCTATAGGAAGTGGCTCAATCCTGATGCGTTCGAAACTAGCAAGTATACTAGTCGCACAAGTAATAAAGTGATAAGTAAGATATCGTTCCCACGAGGATTGATTCTAATTGAATTTGTTATTCGAAAGCAATAATAAACTAAATGAGGGGGTTTTGTTGATTGATTAACTAGATGAAATATTAATGCAATTAAAGAATAACAAAACAGAAAGTTAATTTGAGTGAAAACTCAATGAGAGAAACCTGGTTAAGGGATCCTTCTCTACCACAAGATATGGATTTGCAAATTAATTGTAGAATTGTCATCCAATTACACCTTGAAATTATCAACCGTAGATAACAACAAGCTCTGTTATCCCAATCTTTCCTTACTTTGTTGTTAAATAAAATAGGCTCTTTACTTAATCTCTATCCATTAAACAACCTAGAACAGCTCTCTAAATTTAATTCAATGGATGCATTATGAAAAGAAAGACAGGTTGATCTAAGCAATAAACACACAAGCTCGGATTATTTAACTTAGGTTATATTCTCCAATTGCAATCTCTGATCACAATTTTGCTACTAATGATTAGAAATTCAAGACAATTACGGATCAAGATTTCTAGTCTAGCAATAAATCACAACCAGATTATATTCAGTTGGCCACTCAAATACAATCAGCAAGCAATCATAAGCATTAAATATGGGAGAATACAAGCAACTTCAATTAGAGAATTGGATAACAATTCCTTACACAATCAACTTACAAAAACCATATCAGGGGCTTTGAAATCACCCTCAACCAATTCAGATTCAGTTACACATGTTTAAGAACGTGGTAAATACAATACAACATGGAGACATTCCAGAAAATGAAAGGGAAGGGAAAAACTTAGCAAATTTGATGTAATTCTCTTTGGATTGTAGTTCTTCCTCTTTCCAAGCTTCCTTTCTCCTTCAAGAACTCCAAGAGATGAAAGAATTCCAGAGCTGCAGCCTCCGCCACGTTCTCCCCTCTTCAAGTTATGAAAATAAAACCCTAAAATGAGTTTAAATACTCTGCTACAGTAACCTGCTACAGTGTCCCGTATTATACATGCTACAGTGATTTGTGGAATTACATTTCTATACTTCTCACACTGTTTTGATTACAACTTTTGGTACACTGAATGGATTTATAAACCGTAAATTTCTCCAGAAAATAGACTTCGAGAGCTTTCCAACGGTATATAATATGTCATCGGGTTCATTGTATATCAATACAATTAAATCCGAGAAGATGGTTGACTAGCAGAGGTGAAAATGAAGGGTTTTACTCCATTTTTGTGCAAGTTGCTCCAAAACTCCTACAAACATCAAAACCACACAAAAACATAAAAATACCAAGGAATATAGCAAAGAAACATGGACGAATTGATATGAAAATGATATATAAATAGACACTTATCAAATTCCCCCACACTTAGACTTTGCTAGTCCTCGAGCAACTACGACAATATGAAATAAAACTAAACCGAAACAGAATCAACAAAAAATTAAAACACACAAATGCTTCATCTTGCAAATAGGCCTCAAAGATTGTACTTAATTATAACCCAAGGAAAACTTCAAAATAATGCACTTGATCAAGAATTTCATCTCAAAGATTAGTTTCGCTTCACTTCAATTCCTCAAGTGTGTGTGTGTAGAGCCATTCTCACCTAATCACTTGTAACCCGGATGAGTTTATGCATAAAAATGAATCATATTAATATTGAATATGTGTGTATAAATGAACTCCATAGGCCTGCTTTTCAAGTCACTCTCCACTAATGTAGACATGCACAACACTAAGGATCAAGTAGTACTTTATTAAGCTTGTAACGTTTGGCTTGGGTGAAGGTATGATAAAGGATAATAATTTGGCTCAAATCACCCACAAACACATAAATCATTCAAGACTATGTAGAGCTCAAGCATATAACAAAACTTCATTTCAATTCACCAGGTTACTCCCCCAAACTTATTTAGAACACTCAATCTTTTTTTTTTTTTTGCAGAAAACAAAAGAAAACTACACCCCCGCACTTTGTTGTTTCATTCTTTTTAAGAACACTTAAGGGTATAGATCTCTTATTCTTCTTCTTTTGTTCTTTTTTTTCTTTTTTTTTATTACACTTTCCCCCTATCTTCTATTCTTCTTCTTTTTTTCTCTTTTGTTCTCTTTTTTTCTTTTTTTTATTACACTTCCCCTCCCCCACACTTAAACAACACATTGTCCTCAATGTGTAAGTACATGGATGATAAGTATAGATTGTTTTTTTTTTCTGTTTTCCTTTTTTTTATTTAAACACAATAGAACTCACTTGTATTGCTCATGACACATCCCAACCTCCTCTAACTTCCCAAAACCAGAACATAGCTCAAAATTTAATTTTGAACGATCTACATGCTCATAGGTAAGGGATAAACTGTTTGGAACAAATTCATTTGAGGTTAGGAAATCTTTTAGTGAGTTAACAAAGAAATAGGCTTACAAAGGCTCTAAGGGGTAACTAGGGATCAATTTCAGTCAAGGTTGGCTATTAAGGCTCAAACGGTCCAAAGATGGCCTAAATCATTTTCCCAATGTTGCACAGTCTAAGATTTCGCCTCGAGTGACCATCAAACAAGTTCTAGAATTCATTGAAATCTGAAGAAACATTTAAATTACATAAACTTTCTCTAAGTGAACAAATAACTCAGTGATAATAGCTCAGTGCTCAATGTTACGCAAGGAATCAAAAGCAAAGCGAAACCAATAAACATTTCAAGCACACAGATCCATGCATCATTTATCATTTTCCAAGAGTTATTCTTAATTCAATCATTATCTTATCATCGACCCACAAAATGCAAGAAAAGAGGTACGTGGCGTTGTTACACCTGAGTCAAGATTGTATATTTCAACAATCCTTAGGACCAGTAGCCCGCAGACTTAAGGTTTCCAGCCTATATACCTTTATTATGAAAGAACAAAACAAGAAACAAGACACTTCAAATCAACATGAAATAAACAAACTACAGATTTATTTAGAGAGAATGCGTTTCAAGGGTTAAAGAAACCCCATATTCTGCCATTCTCAGGTTTTTCCACAATTGTTTTTTTTTAAATCAAAACTGATAAAGATAAAAACACATAACAACTCTAAATTACGCAAAACTAAACTCACTCATAAAATAACAAAGTTCAACAAGTCAGCAAACAAAAACAAGTTAGTTAGAATGGGTCTACAAAGTTTAGAAGTTAGCCTCCTTATTCAGCCATTATGGATTGAAGAGATCCAGAATGCGTTTCAAGAGAACTTGAACTTTTTAAGCCACCACTCTAAAAACCGAGATTAGAAAATATTACCTGGGACGAAAGAAATAACCTGAAAAAAGCTAAAAAAAAACGACATGAAAAATCTCAAATAAACACACTAAAAAGAAAAGCAAACAAAAACGAAGCAAACCAGCAAATAGAGATTACAGATGGAGGGTTAAATCCAGTTGACACCTTTTGTTTCCTTCTCCAAACCAATTTATCCGAGCCATTGTTGGATCAGGTGAATAGACGAATTCTTGTAGTTTGTCAATTAACTCTCCTGCAGTTGAAGCTGTAACCAGCAGTTGCCTTGCTGACGGTGAGATGAAATTTTTGTCTACAGCTTGATCAAGAAAGGACAACAAACCATCAAAAAAATTATTAACATTTAACAAACCAATGGGTTGCCGATGGATGTTTAGCTGTACCCAAGAGGTGATTTGAAATATCTCCTCTAATGTACCATAACCACCCGGCAAAGCTATAAATGCATCGGACTTAACAACCATATGTGCAATAAGCTCATGCATACTAGAGACCTGTAACTCTTCTCCGATTGTGTTGCCTACGATATCTCGTACCTGTCTCTTATACACATCTAGATGTGTATAAGAGACAGCTCCTAGGGATGCAGCTGTTGACACACACCCCATTAACCCAAGACTATCCCCTCCATAAATCAAATTAATACCCCTCGCAGCCAATGTCCTACCAAGATCACGAGCTGCTGTGGTAAACTCTCCATCTTTACCAAATTGCGATCCGCAAAATACGCATCTATTACGGAATCGCCGAATTGGTGTTTTCTCCATTTCTACAAGTGCTCTAATCTTGTGTAAGACACGTTAGATATTATGCTTTTCAATTGCAAGACAGGTTATGGAATGACATATGAAAATATGCAGAATGTATATATACACCCATAAAACTCTCAATTTTGACACATGGGGACATACTTTCGGTGGGGGTTGCTCGATGCAGATTTATCGCCCCAAGATTTGAAAAATGAGATATGCTTTCGGTGAGGTTTGACAAAACCTACACACTTGTCTCCCACGTGAAGCATGGAAAATGGAGATACACTTTCGCGGGGGTTGACAAAACCCCCACACTTGTCTCCCACGTGAAGCATAAAAAATAGAGATACACTTTCGGTGGAGGTTGACAAAACTTCCACACCTGTCTCTTATACACATCTAGATGTGTATAAGAGACAGGGGTAGTCATATGGTTTGTCAAAAAGAAAATTTGAAATTAAAACAAACAAAATCAACAAACAACAACAACACAAAAACAACAATGATGATCAGATCAAATGAAACAAGAAAAAAAATTCTACAACAACAACACACATTCAAATAGACAAGTAGTTGTGATTGTGGCTCACATCTTCCTCTGGTTTTACGTCCAGTAACGGCTGAAACGCCTTCTATGAGTCGGGGATTTGCTTCCCATCCAGTTTTCTTAGAAACTGGCAAACAGGGTCGTTTTTAGTCAGATTCCCTAGACTATAACACTGCAATTCATCACGAAATTGTGTCCATAGATTAAGCAATTCACGCTGAACAAGTCCACAAAAATGTGACTCGAGAGTTAACAAAACATTATCCAGCGACTCATTACTCAAACCATTCTTAATAAATGAAAGTTTATCTTCTCTATTCCTGGACGCAAAACCTAATGAACGACAGTCTGGTTACAATTCCATCTAGCACATTTATAACATACTTGTAACCTTTTTGCTCTTCGCCTCTTGGCGTAGTAGCTCTTTCCTAGGCCAGGCATGTATTTTGCGAGATTAATGTCCCGCTCACCGGACAATCTCACCTTGGCTTCGATAAGCCATCGGATATCAGCAGGGACATTTAGGAGCATCAATGCCCAAAGTCTAGTCAACCGTACTTTATAAATTTTAAACACAGCATTTTGAGGAAGTGAAGGGAAATATTTACGAAGGTTCGTTAGAAAGATATCAGCATCCATTGAAGAGAAGAAAAGGAGAGATATTACCGATAATGTGATTGAGTCTGTTCTTCTCCAAGATATGCACGTTTCAAACATTCGGGCAATGGTTTCAGCTCTCCTTTGGATGTTTCCTCAAGCTGTTGCACAAATGGATTCGAAGTACGAAATAATCAAATTAAACAATAGAAAGGAAAAGAAAAGAATAGAAACGAAACTAAAGACACAAAAGAGATAACAACACAAAAACAAACAAAAGTCAAAAACAAGTAAAAACAAATAAAAACAAATGAGACTGATGTCAAAGAGAGATAAAACCTGATCAATTTGATGGCCTATGAAAGGAATCTCCTCGAGACGCAAAAATCAATCATTATTACCTCATTTTATTTTTCTTTTCTTTTTTAATTTATTTTTCAAAAACATTGGGTTGCTCCCAATAAGCGCTTGGTTTAACGTCCTCAGCCCGACGTTGGTTCCATCATGGGAGGATCCAATTTCTGTTGTGCTTCTCTAATGGGCTTGGATCCCTCTTCTAGCAAAATACGGTCAATGCATATGGATGGGCCTTGGATGTCAACAGTTGTCCACTCAATAGCTATTTTGTGATCTGTAAGTATTCGGACGAGTTTCTCTTCTTGTATTCGTGCAAGGCCCATTTTCATTGTAACTCGCAAAGTATCATTCTCACCCGAGAATCCATTATTCAAATGATCTGAAAGTGACTTAAGCTCCAAGGTATTGGCTTTCATCACAAAAGGAAGAAGTTTCTCATTAGATAAAGGCAATTCAATGTACAAAACATCATACCTATTTTTGGTGATAGCTCTAGTCTCATCCAAGCTTGTCACAGCTTCCTCCACTTCTTTAGACACTTGTATCAGCTTTCTTGGTTCTTTGAAACTTTCTATCCTTTTGTGTTCACTCATTTGCCTCAAAATACTGAAACGGATCACTTTGCCATCAAACTCCATGGTGAAAGTGCCATAATGATCATCAATCTTGATTCTAGCAGTTTTCGAGAATGGTCTCCCTAAAAGAATCGGTGTTGGATTAGTAGATGTCTCATCCTCTATTTTAAGGACATAGAAGTCTGCTGGAAAAACCAATTGATTCACCTGCACAAGCACCTCTTCCACAACTCTTTTGCGATATGCATTAAAATGATCAGCAAACTGAATGGTAATACCAGTTTTCGCAAAAGGTCCAAGACTTAAAGAAGCATAAATAGAATATGGATGACATTAATAGATGCTCCTAATCTAACATAGCTCTTGTCAACTTGGTTTTAACAATGTGCATGAATTATGAACGTACCAAGGATCTGCATTTTGGAGTGGAATTTTCTTTGCAATACAGCTGAAACATTTTCCCCCACACTTACTTTCTCATTTCCCTTCAACTTTCTCTTGTTGGTGCATAACTCCTTGAGAATTTTTGTACAACGAGGTACTTGCTCAATAGCATCCAGAAGTGGTATATTTACCTCGATTTTGTGAGAAGTTTCCAGGATTTCTTGTTCGTGTTCCTCCTTCTAGAAGATGATGTTTTGTTCATAGTGGAAGTGGTGTCATCTCCTTCATCAGTTTGTGATTTCTTTGCCAGGTTTTGGATACTTGCCCCTGTTTCCATTTGCTCTCCATTTCGAATTTGCTCTCCACTTCGCAAAGTTATCGGACAAGCATTCTCTCTTGGATTGATCACCGCTTAAGAAGATAATTTTTCTGAGTCTTGGCCCTCGAATTTGCTCATGCTAGTAGCCAATTGTCCCATTTGATTTGCCAGGTTTTGGATACTTGCCCCAGTTTCCTGCTGGAATTGCATTGTGTTAGTGGCAAGTGCATTTACAATATCTTCGAGAGACATACCTGAGTTTTGCGAAGCTGGTTGCGGTGCTGGATGTGGCATTGGTGGTGGTTGCATTTGAAATGGTTGCTGCACTCTAGGTTGATTGAAACTTTGTGGCCGATTGGTATCACATTTGGAGTGATTGGTTGATGATTCCAGTAACTGAAATTATGTTGATCTTCCCATCCAGCATTGTAATTGCTAGAGAAAGGATCATACCATTGCCTTGTTTGTCCTGGAAATCCACCCATGGCATTGGCTTGTTCCATATATTCTTCTTGTAAAGTTTGATACATGTTGATTGGATGCTCCATCGTAGAATATATCCCACATTCATAAGATTTTTGCATATCTCCTACAGCCATGTTTTTCCACAAGAGAGGTTAGCTC
>SNVD02005557.1:0-10483 GCA_013180625.2 Boswellia sacra
TTTAAGCCCTGTATCCTTAGTTTACATCCTTGGGTGGTGAATTATCTGTATCCCATTGGTTTTTACTTTGGTGGTGAGCTTGTTATCCCTTTCAAAGAGTGTTTGTTAGGTTCCATTTTATTTGTTCCAGCCATTGGTTGAGTTGATAATCAACTTGAAGATCCTATCCTGATCTATTATAATCCAGCAGCCCGGTATCAGATTTGGTATTAGAGCCATATCTCGAAGATCCGGTATCAGATTGGTATCAGAGCCATATCTCGAAGATCCGGTATCAGATTGGTATCAGAGCCATATCTCGAAGATCCGGTATCATATTGGTATCAGAGCTTTTGGTTCAATGGCTGGTCATACTCACAAGGCTACTTCTACTACCCAATTTCCTCCTTCTCAAAGAGATGAACGTGATTTGATCATTGAAGATCTCAAGCGACAACTCTAGCAAGTCCAGCAACGTTTGATCATTGAAGATCTTATGCGACAGCTCCAACAACTCCAGCAACATTTAGTAATTTTGGAAAATAAAGAATTCACAGGTGGAATGCATGGAGAAGTAGAAGATCAAAGTCCTTTGGACAATTATGCTAATAAAGATGAATCGGTGGAGAATGATGAAGTAGACCATGACTTCTTTGAGGATCATGGAAAACCACAAATATTTTATGACTTTTACGAAATTGATGAAGAGATCGAGTCAGATGCCTTGATCAATTTCGATAATCCAGAATTTGTTTATGAAGAGGAAGTCACTTATGCAAATCGAGGTGATTCTCTCTTTATTATTCAAAGGAGTTTGAGTATTGCCCAAGAACGAGAAGATGATTGGCTTCGTAGAAATATCTTCCATAGCAGATGTTCTTCTCATGGCAAGGTGTGCAACTTTATTATTGATGGTTGCAGCTTTGAAAATGTGTTGTCTACGGAGATGATTGATAAACTTGGCCTTCAGACAGAGAAGCATCATCAGCCTTACAAGATTTCATGGCTTCAGAAAGATAACGAGATCAAGGTAAACAAACGCTGCCTTGTTTCGTTTTCTATTGGGAAAAAGTACAACGATGAAATATGGTGTGATGTTGTTCCTATGGATGCTTGTCATTTACTTCGTGGTAGACCATGGCAGTATGATAGGAGAGTAATACATGATGGCTATAGGAATACTTATACATTCTTTAAAGATGGGGTCAAAGTTATTTTGGGTCCTTCAAAGTTAGAATGTTTTCCTAAACCTACTAAAGGGGAGGGAAATGCTTTGCTTACCCAAACAGAATGTAGAAGAGAGTTGGAGAGGGGAAGTGAAATTTATGTGTTCTTGTTATTTGAAGAAAATGAAGTTAGTAACAAACTGCCTCTGGAGATGATGTATCTTCTTGAAGAATATCATGATGTCGTACCAGATGAGATACCACCAGGCCTTCCTCTAATGAGAGGCATACAACATTATATTGATCTTGTTCCAGGTGATGTGTTGCCAATTAAATCAGCCTATCGAATGAGTCCTACAGAGCATGAAGAATTACAACGGCAGGTTAATGAGCTTATCACTAAAGAGTTAGTGAGGGAAAGCATGGGTCCTTGTGTTATCCCAGCTCTTTTGGTGCCTAAAAAGAAGATGAAAAAAGCTTCTATCTTATCACTTCCAGATTTCAACAAGGTTTTTGAAGTTGAATGTGATGCTTCCAATATTGGTATTGGTGCTGTTATTAGCCAAGAACGTAGACCAATTGCTTTCTTTAGTGAAAAAATTGAATGCATCTCGCAAAAAGTACTCAACTTATGACAAAGAGTTGTATGCTATTTGTCGAGCTTTGAATCATTGGAGTCAGTATCTCTTGCCAAAACCGTTTGTTCTATATTCTGACCATGAAGCTTTGAAGTTCATCAACAACCAACAGAAGCTTAATGTTCGACATGCTAGATGGGTAGAGTTTCTTCAAGCTTTCAACTTTACCATCAAGCGTAAATCTGGAGTTCAAAATGTGGTGGCTGATGCCTTAAGCCGAAGACATTCTTTGCTGACCTCTATGCAAGTGAATGTTGTTGGGTTTGAAGTTTTAAAAGAACTTTACAAGGATGATCCAGATTTCGGCAAAATATGGAGTAACTATAATGAGTTTTCATCTAACCAATTTGTTTTGCAGGATGGTTATCTACTCAAGGCAAACCAATTGTGTATTCCTCAATGTTCCTTGAGAGAATTAATCACTAATGAAGCACATGGCAGTGGCATTAGCGGTCAGTTTGGGAGAGACAAAACTATTGCTATTGTGAAGGAAAACTTCTATTGGCCGAAGATGGAAAGGGATGTGATGAAACACGTGAAGAGGTGTACAATTTGTCATTTGGCAAAAAGTTATGGGCAGAACACTGGTTTGTACACTCCATTACCTGTTCCTAATGATCCATGGGAAGATGTTAGCTTGGATTTTGCGGTGGGATTGCCTAGAACACAGCGAAACAAAGATTCAATCATGGTGGTGGTTGACCGATTTTCTAAAATGGCTCATTTTGTCCCCTATAACAAGACAAATGATGCGACTCATGTGGCCGATTTGTACTTCAAGGAGATTGTGAAATTGCATGGCATTCCTAAGATCATAGTCTCAGATCGTGATCCAAAGTTCTTATCTCATTTTTGGCATATACTTTGGAGAAAGCTGGGGACTACACTTAACTTTAGTTCATCTCATCATCCTCAAACAGATGGGCAAACTGAAGTTATCAATAGAAGCTTGGGAAATCTTCTGAGGAGTTATGTTGGTAAGAATTTACGACAATGGGATCTTGTTTTACCTCAAGTTGAGTTTGCTTACAACAGATCATCAAGTCAAACCACTGGTCATAGTCCTTTTGAGGTTGTTTATGTCAAGAATCCAATAAGTCCTTTGGATTTAGCTCCTATTCCTTCCAAAACTCAATTTAGCAGTGATGCAGAGGAGAGAGCTAAGAACATCAAGAAACTACATGAACAAGTTCGAGAGAAGATTTTGAAGCAAAATGAGAAGTATAAAGCTGCAGCCAAACAAACATCGGAAGTATGCCTGAGTTTCAAAGAAAGGAGATCTAGTGTGGATACACCTTAGAAAAGAAAGGTTTTCCTCCATGCAATATGCCAAGTTGAAGCCTAAGCTGATGGACCATTCAAAGTTTTACAACGCATTGGAGAAAATGCTTACAAAGTTGAGCTACCTGATCATTATGGTGTTTCCAACACATTTAATATCTCTGACCTTAGTCCTTATCTTGGTGAAAACAACAATCAAGACTCGAGGTCGAGTCTTTTCTCAACCAGGGGAGCTTGACACAGGAGTGTTGCAATCCATGGGATTCATGATAGATCATCAAGGGGTGCAAATTGTTACAATGGTCAAGAGTGCACATGAACCAAAATGAGGGATAATTTCGTAAAAGAACTGGTATTGCTGTGCAAAGAATTAAATGTCAAGATTTGTGGCTGAAAGAGATCTTGAAGTCAGCTTTCTAACACATTTGTCAATGTGTCATTTGGACTTGTCTGCAGGAATCTATGACTATCTCTTCACAGCTGGTTCATAGTTAATGGTGCATTAAAGTCTACTCTAGAATTTGAATTTGATTGCTTAGTTGGTTGGAATTTGAATTTCTAGCTTAGTTGGTTATGCTTTATTACCTAATGAGTTTACTTATTAGTCTTAGTTAATAAATCAGTTGTCAATGTAGTAGTTGAGCTGTAATTGTTGAAATCATTTAATTATTGTCTTTTGCCTATGCTTGGAGGGTTGTTCCAGGTTATTTAAGCTCTAAAGTTGTGTATTCAAGGGGGAGAAGTTTTGAATCCGAATTTGAGTGAAATTTTAGTGATTATACTGATTTCTCCTTAACTCTGTATCTCTTGGTGGATTCCATAGAGTGGTGAGTTAGTTTAAGCCCTGTATCCTTGGTTTACATCCTTGGGTGGTGAATTCTCTGTATCCCATTGTGTTTAGCTTTGGTGGTGAGCTTGTTAATCCCTTTAAGAAAGCCCCTGTATCCTTGGTTTACAATCCTGGGTGGTGAATTTTTCTGTATCCCATTGGTGTTTACCCTGGTGTTGAGCTTGTTATCCTTTCAAAGTGTTTGTTAGGTTCCATTTTATTCGTTCCAGCCATTGGTTGAGTTGATAATCAACTTGAAGATCCTATCCTCATCTATTATAATCCAGCAGCCCGGTATCAGATTGGTATCAGAGCCATATCTCGAAGATCCGGCATCAGATTGGTATCAGATCCATATCTCGAAGATCCGGTATCACTTGTCTCCCACGTGAAGCATGGAAAATGGAGATACACTTTCGGCGGGGGTTGACAAAATCCCCACACTTGTCTCCCACGTGAAGCATTAAAAAATAGAGATCCACTTTCGGTGGAGGTTGACAAAACCTCCACACTTGTCTCCCACGTGTACTTATGCCATAGGGTAGTCATATGGTTTGTCAAAAGGAAAACTTGAAATTAAAACAAACAAAATCAACAAACAACAACAACACAAAAACAATATTGATAATCAGATCAAACGAAACAAGACAGAAATAAAATTCGACAACAACTACACACATTCAAATATACAAATAGTTGTGATTGTGGCTCACATCTTCCTCTGGTTTTACGTCCAGTAACGGCTGAAACGCCTTCTATGAGTGGGGGATTTGCTTCCCATTCAGTTTTCTTATAAACTGGCAAACAGGGTCGTTTTTAGTCAGATTCCCTAGACTATAACACTGCAATTCATCACGATATTGTGTCCATAGATTAAGCAATTCACGCTGAACAAGTCCACAAGCTGTCTCTTATACACATCTAGATGTGTATAAGAGACAGATATTCCTTGGTATTTTTATGTTTTTGTGTGGTTTTGATGTTTGTAGGAGTTTTGGAGCAACTTGCACAACAATGGAGTAAAACCCTTCATTTTCACCTCTGCTAGTCAGTGATCTTCTCGGATTTAATTGTATTGATATACAATGAACCCGACGACATATTATATACCGTTGGAAAGCTCTCGAAGTCTATTTCTGGAGAAATTTACTGTTTATAAATCCATTCAGTGTACCAAAAGTTCTAATCAAAACAGTGTGAGATGTATAGAAATATAATTCCACAAGTCACTGTGCATGTATAATACGGGGCACTGTAGCAATTCACTGTAGCAGATTATTTAAACACATTTTAGGGTTTTATTTTGAGAACTTGAAGAGGGGAGAATGATAAGTGTCTATTTATATATCATTTTCATATCAATTCGTCCATGTTTCTTTGCTATATTCCTTGGTATTTTTATGTTTTTGTGTGGTTTTGATGTTTGTAGGAGTTCTGGAGCAACTTGCACAAAAATGGAGTAAAACCCTTCATTTTCACCTCTGCTAGTCAACCATCTTCTCGGATTTAATTGTATTGATATACAATGAACCCGATGACATATCATATCCGTTGAAAAGCTCTCAAAGTCTACTTTTTGGAGAAATTTACGGTTTATGAATCCATTCAGTGTACCGAAAGTTGTAATCAAAAAAGTGTGAGAAGTGTAGAAATGTAATTCCACACATCACTGTAGCATGTATAATACGGGACACTGTAGCACATTACTGTAGCGGAGTATTTAAACACATTTTAGGGTTTTATTTTCATAACTTGAAGGAGGGAAAACGTGGGAGGAGGCTACATCTTTGGATTTCTCTCATCTCTTGGAGTTCTTGAAGGAGAAAGAAGATTTTGAAAGAGGAGGAACTACAAATCCAAGAAGATTCATCTACAAAGAAGATTTTCAAAGAAATTGCTAAGTTCTTTCTTTCCTTTTCAATTCTGGAATTTCTCTGTATTGTATTTGTTATTCTGATTGAATATGTGTAACTAAATCTGAATTGGTTGAGGGTGATTTCAAAGCCCTTGATATGGATTTTTTGATTTGATTGTGTAAGAAATTGTTATCCAATTCTCTAATTGAAGTTGCTTGTATTTTCCCATATCTAATGCTTATGATTGCTTACTGATTGTATTTGGAATGGCCAACTAAATATAATCTGTTGTTGTCTATTGCTAGATTAGAAATCTTCATCCGTAATTGTCATGAATTTCCAATCATTAGTAGCAAAATTGTGATCAGAGATTGCAATTGGAAAATACAACCTAGGTTAAATAATCCGAACTTGTGTGTTTATTGCTGAGATCAACCTGTCTTTCTTTTCATAATGCATCCATTGAATTAAATTTAGAGAGCTTGTTCTAGGTTGTTTAATGGATAGAGATTAAATAAAGAGCTTGTTTTATTTAACAACAAAGTAAGGAAAGATTGGGATAACAGAGCTTGTTGTTAGCTACGGTTGATAACTTCAATGCTGTAATTGGATTACAATTCTATGTTAATTCACAAATTCATATCTTGTGGCAGAGAAAGAACCCTTAACCAAGTGTCTCTCATTGATTTTTCACTCCATTTTACTTTGTGTTGTGTTATTGTGCATTTACATTAATATTTCATTTTGTTAATCCATCAACAAAACCCCCCCATTTATTCTGTTGTTGCTTTTGAATAACAAATTCAATTAGAATCAATCCTCGTGGGAACGATATCTTACTCATCACTTTATTACCTGTCTCTTATACACATCTAGATGTGTATAAGAGACAGGTTTCGAACGCATCAAGTTTTTGGCGCCGTTGCCGGGGATTGATTTTCTAATCGATTTGTTATTTTGTTTTCATTGTTGATTCGTATTTGTTTGTTTTTCTTTTCTGATTGTTTGTGTTTGGGCAACATGGCAGTAAATTTTCAACAATTCAGTAGCCAATTTGAGCCACAATTACATTGGAGTGTAAATGAGGTAAGCACTCATAACATTGAACAACAACTTTTTGAATTAACTTCTCTTGTGGAAAACATGGCTATAGGACATATGCAGAAATCTTATGCATGTGAGGTATATTCTACCATGGAGCATCCAATCGACATGTATCCAACTTTACAAGAAGAATATATGGAACAAGCTAATGCCATGGGTGGATTTCCAGGACAAACGAGGCAATGGTATGATCCTTTCTCTAGCACTTACAATGCTGGATGGGAAGATGAACATAATTTCAGTTACTGGAATCATCAACCAATCACTCCAAATGTGATACCAAATCGGCCACAAGGTTTCAGTCAACCTAGAGTGCAGCAACCTTTTCAAATACAACCACCACCAATGCCACAACCAGCATCACAACCAGCTCCAGAAAACTCAGGTATGTCACTCCATGATATTGTTAATGCACTTGCCACTAACACAATGCAATTCCAGCAGGAAACGGGGGCAAGTATCCAAAATCTCGCAAATCAAATGGGACAATTGGCTACTAGCATGAGCAAATTCGAGGGCCAATGCTCAGAAAAATTATCTTCTCAAACAGTGAGCAATCCAAGAGAGAATGCTTGTGCGATAACTTTGCAAAGTGGAGAGCAAATTCAAAATGGAGAGCAAATGGAAACTGGGGCAAGTATCCAAAACCTGACAAAGAAATCACAAACTGATGAAGGAGATGACATCACTTCCACCATGAACACCACATCATCTTCTAAGGTAGATCTTAAAACTCAAATTCCTTCTTATGTTACTCCTTCACTTTTTCCTAGCAGATTTGCAAAATTGAAGAAGGAGGAGCAAGAACAAGAAATCCTGGAAACTTCTCACAAAATCGAGGTAAATATACCACTTCTGGATGCTATCAAGCAAGTACCTCGTTATATAAAATGTCTCAAAGAGTTATGCACAAGCAAGAGAAAGTTAAAAGGAAATGAGAAAGTAAGTGTAGGGGAAAATGTTTCAGCTGTATTGCAAAGAAAAATTCCTCCGAAATGCAAAGATCCAGGTACGTTCACCATTCCATGCACCATTGGTAATACCAAGTTTGAAAGAGCTATGTTAGATTTAGAGCATCTATTAATGTCATGCCATATTCTATTTATGCTTCTTTAAATCTTGGACTTTTTGCGGAAACTGGTATTACCATTCAGCTTGCTGATCATTTTAATGCATATCCCAAAAGAGTTGTGGAAGATGTGCTTGTGCAGGTGAATCAATTGGTTTTCCCAGCAAACTTCTTTGTCCTTGAAATATAGGATGAGACATCTCCTAATCCAACTTCGATTATGTTACGGAGACCATTCTCGAAAACTGTTAGAACAAAGATTGATGTTCATGATGGCACTCTCATCATAGAGTTTGATGGCAAGGTGATATGTTTCAACATTTTTGAGGCAATGAGGTACTCTAGTCACTTACATTCTGTATTTGTAGTTGACGTTGTTGATTCTTTGCCACAACAATATTTTGAGTTAACTCGCAAGAATGGAGTGGATGTTGCTATTAGTGAACACATAAGGACAGAAAGTTTCAAAGAACCAAGAATGCTGATACAAGTGACTAAAGAAATGGAGGAAGCTATGGCATGCTTAGATGAGACTATAGCTATAATCACAAACAGGTATGATGTTTCGTACATTGAATTGCCTTTTTCTAATGAGAAACTTCTTCCTTCTGTGATGAAAGCCAATACCTTGGAGCTTAAGCTACTTCCAGATTATTTGAGGCATGTGTTTTTGGGTAACAAAGATCCTTTGCTAGTTACAATAGAAATGGGCCTTGCACCACTACAAGAAGAGAAACGCGTCCGAGTATTTAGAGTTCACAAAACAGCCATATGCTTACACCATTTCCTGTTGGAAGAAGGATCCAAGCCCACTAGAGAAGCACAGCGGAGATTGGATCCTCCCATGATGGAACTAACGTCGGGCTGAAGACGTTAAACCAAGCGCTTATTGGGAGGTAACCCAATGTTTTTGCAAAATAAATTAACAAAAAAAAGAAAAGAAAAATAAAATGAGGTAATAATGATCAATTTTTGTGTCTCGAGGAGATTCCTTTCGTAGACCATCAAATTGACCAGGTTTTATCTCTCCTTGCCATCTGTTTTATTCGTTTTTATATATATATATATTTTTTTTACTTGTTTTTGACTTTTGTTTGCTATTGTGTTGTTATCTCTTTTATATGTCTTTAGTTTCGTTTCTGCTCTTTTCTTTTTCCTCCTTTTGTTTAATTTGATTATTCCGTACTTCGAATTCATTTGTGCAGCAACTTGAGGAAACATTCAAACGGGAGTTGAAGCCATTGTTCGAAGGTTTAAAACGTGCATAACTGGGAGAAGAACAAACTCAATCGCATTATCGGTATTATCTCTCCTTTTCTTCTCTTCAATAGATGCTGATATCTTTCTATCGAACCTTCGTAAATATTTCCCTTCACTTCCTCAAAATGCTGTGTTTAAAATTTATAAAGTACGGATGACTAGACTTTGGGCTTTGATTCTCCTAAATGTGCCTGCTGATATCCGATGGCTTATCGAAGCCAAGGTGAGATTGTCCGGTGAGCCGTACATTAATCTCACAAAATACATGCCTGGTCTAGGAAAGAGCTACTACGCCAAGAGGCGAAGAGCGAAAAGGTTACAAGTCTGTTATAAATGTGCTAGATGGAATTGTAACCAGACTTGTCGTTCATTAGGTTTTGCGTCCAGGAATAGAGAAGATAAACTTTCATTTATTAAGAATGGTTGAGTAATGAGTCACTGGATAATGTTTTGTTAACTCTCGAGTCACATTCTTGTGGACTTGTTCAGCGTGAATTGCTTAATCTATGGACACAATTTCGTGATAAATTGCAGCATCATAGTCTAGGGAATCTGACTAAAAACGACCCTGTTTGCCAGTTTATAAGAAAACTGGATGGGAAGCAAATCCCCGACTTATAGAAGGCGTTTCAGCCGTTATTGGACGTAAAACCAGAGGAAGATGTGAGCCACAATCACAACTACTTGTATATTTGAATGTGTGTTGTTGTTATCGAATTTTATTTTCTTCTTGTTTCATTTGATCTAATTATCAATGTTGTCTTTGTGTTTTTGTTGTTTGTTGATTTTGTTTGTTTCAAATTTTAAGTTTTCTTTTTAACAAACCATATGACTACCCCATGTCATAAGCACACGTGGAGACAAGTGCGGAGGTTTCGTCAACCTCCGCCGAAAGTATATCTCCATTTTTCATGCACATGTGAGAGACAAGTGTGGAGGTTTGGTCAACCTCCGCCGAAAGTAATCTCTACTTTTCATGCTTCACGTGGGAGACAAGTGTGTAGGTTTTGTCAACCCCCACCGAAAGCATATCTCATTTTTGTCAAATCTTGGGGCGATAAATCTGCATCGAGCAACTCCCACCGAAATTATGTCCCCATGTGTCAAATTTGAGAGTTTTACGTGTGTATATATCCATGCTGCATATTTTGAAATGTCATTTTATAACCTGTCTTGCACTTGAATCGCATAATACCTAACGTACATCATTGTCTTGAACAAGTTTAGAGGACTTTTAGAAATGGAAAAAACACCAATTCGGCGATTCCAAAATATATGCGTATTTTGCGGATCGCAATTTG
>SNVD02005560.1:0-10584 GCA_013180625.2 Boswellia sacra
ATCTCTAGCCTTACCAAGATTTCTAGCCTAACTTACAATTCATTCTTATCATTTCTAAAAAGAAAATACAAGAGAGAATTGTAATATACAATGATAAAATGTGAACTCAAATGATTTTTTCTCTCCCCCCATTCAATTCCTCAAGTTGTCCTTAAATAGGTGATGAAATGAAACTATTACACCAAACCTCCACCAATTTTTCCACATTGTCGGCCACCAAACATTCCACCAACTTGCAGCTGATTTTTGACCACTTAATGGACCGAATTGGGCTTTGTGGAAAACATGAAAGTTGTAGCATTTTGTCTCAGCTTTCCAGGGCCACCAGATTCATGCAATTTGGACAAGTATTCTCTGAGATATGGCCCAAATACTGGACATGGGTCGGGCTGAGAAACAACAACAATTTGGTTTTGTTGTGTCTCAATTTCGGCCCATCAAATGTTGGATTTGGGCTTTTGATTTTTCTTCAACTTTGTGTAAAATTGAGACATGTTGCTCCAGGTTCAATAATCTCTCCATTTTGATCTATATATTGAGAGTTGTGTCCATTTTATTAAACCTGAAAAAAATGATTTCCATTAATCACAATTTAGGACAATACTTTATTTCAAGATAAAGACTAAAGAAAATGCAAAAGAAATGAAACAAATGTAAAAGAGGCATAAGCAAAATAATTATGGTAAAATATCATAAAAGCTTTATAATACTGTCCAATTAGCATTAATTATTTATGCTTAAGAGTATACTTTCATGCGTTTATCACAATCCCCAGCCAGCTTATTGCTAGTCCCTAGCAATTCAAGCGTAAATGAAGCCTGAAGAACTACTTCAGCATTTCAAACAAAAAGTCAGTTCAAGATCACAATTGCTATAAAGGTTATTTCAATCATAACTTCCAAAACTGAGCACATGTAAATCAAGCCAAACCTTCTTACCACGAACCGCAATACATATAGCCTTGAAAATTACTCTATGTAAAAGCCTCAACTCCATATCCTCACAGGTCAACGACTGTTTAAAAAGGCTATGATTTCTCTCATGGAGTTGAAAAATAGAATAAACACTCAAGGAAAGGTCACATTTAAGGACAGACAGACAACTAACATTGATCCAAAGATAGGAAAATCCAATGTTTAGAATCAAACCATTCTTGCAACATGCTACCTTTAGGACTTCATTTATCTTGAGTGAATCAATACAGCTTGATGAGAAAAGACTGCTTCATAAAACATCTATATTCTAAAATTGAATGAAGACATTATTGAATCGAACTAACTTCTTCTCTTTTTTTCTCTTTTTTTTATGTTTTTCTCTCACAAGAATTGAAATTTCATCTTGAATCGTCCCTTAGCTCAATTCGAGTAATGACATTCTAAACAAGGATTAATCAATTCAAAGGATCAATGAAAGTTCTTAAGCTGTTTTCTCAACCTCTCCACTCACTCACAAAAGATGTGTGAGATTAAAAAATGTGAACTTAAACATGAGAATTCTCTTGGCTATATACATTGAATCATCCATCTTACCACAAGGCTTAACATTGTGCTCAAAATAATTTCAGAAATCATTTTTTGATAACCTAAATAGAAAAGATGACTCAAACCAATAATTTTGAAATCATACCTAGATAGAAAAAAAAACCCATTTAGACAAGAATTACCGAGAAAACATGCAATAAGCAGCTGTGCATGAAATATAATTCAAAAATCAAAAACAAATCAACTAGTTAGAATGCGTTCCAAGAGGTCAAAACTATACTCCCTACTCTGTCATTCTGGATCTAATAGATCCAGAATGTGTCTCAAGAGATAATGAACTCTTTACACTGCCATTCTCAGACCAATAGATTTTTTTTTTGAAATGCAATGCAAAACATATGCCTCCTATCTACCCCCAACCAGAATGAAACATTGCCCTCAATGTTTAAATGTAGAAAGAGAAAGTATAGGAGACATCACCTGAAGCTTCAGTTATTCAAGAGAAACAAACCTGAAAAACACTTAATAAAATATTATGAACAAAGCCAAAAGTAAGAAAAGTTACAAACGAAGTGTCAGATCCAATTTTCTCTTATTGCTCATTTCCACTGACCAATTAATTTGAGATGCTTCAGGGTCTGGTTTATAAACAAAAGCTTGCAATTTATCAATTAGTTCATCAGCAGTTGAGGCAGAGACAAGGATCCGTTGTGCTGATTGTGAGATAAACCTTTGTTCCACAGCTTGATTAACAAAACACAATAAACAATCAAAGAAATTATTGACATGCAACAAACCTATGAGTTTCTAGTGGATATTGAGTTGGGCCCAAGAGACAACTTGAAAGATTTCTTCTATTGTTCCAAAACCTCCTGGTAAGGCAATAAAGGCATCTATATTTACAATCATACGAGCTATGCGTTCATGCATGGATGAGACCTGTAATTCCTCTCCAAGTATTTTCCCAGCAACGTTAACTAAAGCTTTAGGAATAATGCCTAAAACTTGACTTCCTCTTGAGTATGCAGTTGTTGACACACACCCCATTAACCCACGGTTACCTCCCCCATAAATTAAATGAAGTTTTCTCTCAGCTAGAACCTTACCAAGATTATGAGCTGCTTCTAAAAAAGCTATATCATTACCAGGCTGAGATCCACAAAATACACAAATATTTTGGAATCGACGAGCTGAGGTTCCCTCCATTTTGATACAACTCACTAACTATGTATATGCAAATAAAGAACATGAGATGTATTTATAGAATGCAAAAAGGTGGTACAATAATGACATCTATATAGGTAGCTCAATTGTTTGTCTGACAAAAGTTGAAAATAAAAATAAAATAGAAACTCAAAAATAACAGCAAGCGTGCATATGTATAGGTAGTTGTGATTGTGGCTCACATCTTCCTCTGGTTTTACGTCCAGTAACGGCTGAAACACCTTCTATGAGTTGAGGATATGCTTCCCATCCAATTTTCTTATAAATTGGCAAACAGGGTCGTTTTGAGTCAGATTCCCGAGACTATATCGTTCTTGCTCTTCTCGAAATTGTGTCCATAATCTTAAAATCTCTCGATGCACAAGTTCACAAGGATGCGTCTCAAGAGTTAACAAGATATTATCTAGAGACTCCTTACTCAGTCCATCCTTAATGAACTGAATCTTATCTTCTCGATTGACAGACACATATCCTAAAGAGCGACAACGCTTGTTACAGGTCCATCGTGCACATTTGTGACAAACTTGTAATTTATTTGCTCTTCGCTTTTTTGCGTAAGAGCTTTTACCCAAATGATGAACACTTAAATATGCATGTTTAATAAGAGTTTAGTTCATCATATTGTATTAATGGTGTCATTAAATTCCTCAACTTAAGCATATTTGTAGCATTTGCATCTTTGGAATTAATTTCTCTTAATTTTGGTTTTGTTACAGGTTCGGTAAAATGGGCATAACTCTCTATTTATAGATCAGAATGGTGCAATTCTTAATATTTTGGAAAGCTGATTTAATTGTCTACAAGATTGCATTTCACAAGAATCATCAAATTCGGGCTCTTAGTGGACCAAAATTGGGCTTGAAGTGAACCCATCTACAGTCTCGTCCCAGTCTGACCAGGCCTCAGTATTTGGACCGTATCTCTCAAAATACGTATCCAAATTGTGCAAATCAATATTTTCTAGAAAGCTGAGAGAAATATCTACAACTTTCATGAAGACATGTGATTAAAATTCACAACGTTTCGATGTCAAAATTGATGGTCAAAGTCGGTGCCTAATGATCCCAATTGTCAAAGATATTTACAACTAATATTTGACAATTATGCCCTTGTAATTTGACAAGTTTGCCCTGGGATGTATCTATAAATAGAGGTGCCTTGTGACCCATTAGGGCATCTTGGCCTTGGCTGGAACATTTTGGCTTTGGCTGGGATCTTGTATTGTGTTTTGTGTGTTTATGTTATTAATTAATTTCCTTTTTCTTGCATTTTATTTTCTTTCTATTATAATGTTCTTCTAATTTCTCTTTTGCTCAGGTGAAAGGGTGAAACCCTTGATATGAGAATAAGGATTCTCTAACCCTTAATATGTGCTTAATAATCTTAATCTTATAATATTTATTCAATATGATTTATATTTAATTTCTTAATCAATCTTGACACCACTCGTAAAGTGGAGGTCTTGATCCATTATCGACAATCCTTGGCACATCAAATGCTTGGATCCTTTCTAGATGATGTATGGTTCTTCCTTACCGACACGAATCTAGTTAGAACCTTGATTTGTTGTAGACATATGGTGATTGGCACATTGGATGCTTGAACCCATTTACAAGAAGTGGTATAAATATTGGTAATGGAACAAATATAATTCATATAACTAAAATGGGTTAATTATCCTTATTTGAAATATCAAGGGCGGATCCCCTAACCTGAGCTTTCATTATTATTGTGTTAATTCCTTTTACTTGCGCATTTTAATTATTCTCATCCATTGTTGATTTTATCTTCTCATATCTTTGAATCATCATATCGTATTTGCTTAGCTTATAATTTGAGCGCTAAAATCTCCTTCATCGTGGATCGACCCCGGTCTCACCGGGTTTTATTACTTCGACACTCCTATACTTGGGAGACAATCCTATTTTCGGATGTGTCAAGTTTTTGGCGCCGTTGCCGGGGAAGGTAAAAATTGGCGTGCAAAATTGTAAGTGTTCTCTTTTCTCATCTTCGATCTAAATTTTTTTATTTTTGTGTGTTCATCTTTTGCTCTCTTTTCTTCTCTCTTTCTTGCATGAAAATTTGGTCACGAACATCTAGTGGTAGACTTGTTAGAAAAACATCATCTTCCTTAGAAAACATGGCTAACAATCATGAGGAAATATTCACGGATGAAGGGGACAACCGTTCGCAACAAAATGATCAAAACCAACGCAGAACCCTCAGAGACTACATGAATCCGGTAAGGACTAGTGCACCATCTTGTGTAGTTTCTCCTCCAGATTCAATCCATTTCATTTTCAATCCAAGTTTTGTTCGACTTCTACCCACTTTTCATGGCCTTGACATGGAGAACCCATATTCGCACTTGAATCTCTTTGAAGAGGTTTGTAGCTCCTACACTGACCCAAATTGTAGCATAAACACCATTAGATTAAAGCTTTTTCCTTTTTCTTTATAAGATAAAGCTAGAACATGGCTACAAAATTTGAGGTCGAATTCCATCAGTTCATGGGATGAGATGAAACAAAAATTTTTGAAAAAATTTGTTCCCACCCATAGAACAAATTCCCTTAAAAGGCAAATTTCTGATTTCTCTCAAAGACAAGGAGAAACCCTTTACCAATGTTGGGATAGGTATAAGGAACTACTTAATACCTGTCCTCACCATGGGTTTGAAACTTGGAGAATAGTTGCACATTTCTATGAAGTGTTAACACCTCAAGATAGGCAACTAGTGGAATTAATGTGTAATGGAGAATTTAAAGAAAAAGACCCTGAGGAAGCACTTGACTTCCTAGATTCCTTGGCAGAAAAGGCACAAAATTGGGACACTGCTGCCACCTATGAGGTACCAAGCAAGGCCCAAACCTCGATCCATCACATAGAGGTATTTACAACCTTAGGGAAGACCATGACCTTCAACAAATTCGCATCCTAAGCCTAGCTAGAAAAGGTCGAGGCTTAGAGATGAAAAAGAGTGGTCAATTGAAATCTATTCAAGAAAAGGTCTGTAACATTTGTGATGACAATGACCATTCTACTGATGATTGCCCAACTTTGCCTGCCTTTAGGGAATGTCTCCATGACGAAGCCAATGCCTTGAACACTTTCAAAAGGCCAAATCACAATCCATATTCACAAACCTACAATCCTGGTTGGAGAAATCAACCAAATTTTAGTTGGAAAAATGACAATCATGCACAATCTTTCACAAGTCCTTTTCAAACACGACAAAATTTTCAAATTCTCATGATCATGCATATGCTCCTCCTCCTAGGAATGACTTTGAAGAGACATTGCATTCATTCATTACAAAGCAAGAGACTTTCAATAGTCAAACTGCTCAAACATTAGCAAATTTGTCAGAAACTCTTGCAAAATTTGCATCAACATTTAGCATCCAAGAGAAGGGAAAATTTCCTTCTCAAACATTGCAAAACACCAAAGATCAATCTAACTCAAATGCAGGAAGTTCAAGTAACCATTACTTTGACCAAGCCAAGTCAGTCATGACCCTTCGCAATGGTAAGATTGTTGAAAAACACATTCCTGACCCTTGTGAGAAAGAAAAAGAATCGATCTCTAAAGGGCAGGAAGAGGCTGCTAAACCAACACCTAGCGAAGAGGAAACCATATCCTCATCTGTGCCTCCATTTCCTCAAGCATTAGCCACACAAAAGAAGCAAACTCACAATTCTGAAATCTTTGAAATTTTCAAACAGGTAAAGGTCAACATTCCCTTGCTTGAGGTGATCAAACAGGTATCCACCACCCCCAACCCTCCCTCCCCCCCCCTTCTTATGCAAAATTTTTGAAGGACTTGTGCACTGTAAAAAGAAAACTAAATGTGAAAAAGAAGGCCTTTCTAGCCGAGCAAGTAAGTGCTATTCTTCAAAATAATAATACAGTGAAATATAAGGATCCCGGTTGTCCTACAATTTCATGTGTTATTGGAGAGCATAAAATTGAACAAGCTTTACTTGATCTTTGTGCTAGTGTGAATTTGCTTCCATATTCGGTTTTTCAGAAACTCAATCTAGGTGAGTTAAAACCGACTTCTGTGACTCCTTTGCTTGCTGATAGATCAATTAAAGTACCAAGAGGAGTAGTAGAAGATGTGTTAGTTCAAGTCGATAAATTCATTTAACCAGTGGATTATATCGTCTTGGACAACACACCATGGAAGTATGTTAATTCAATTCCTTTCATTTAGGGCGTCCATTTCTAGCTACTCTCTAATGCTTTGATTATTGCGGATTGGATCATAAGCTATCTTTTTGGAACATGACATTGGAACTAAATGTTTTCAATGATGTGCAACACCACATGAAGAAGAGATGAAATTGAGGAGGCTATGATGAGCGATCTATTGTGGAAGATCACATCCAAAAAGGATTCTTCGACCCTTTGGAAACTGTTAGTAAATTTCTTAGAAGCAGTATGGACTAGCACATGATCTTCTAATATGTGTTCTTTACTGGATTTGTGCACAGGTGATGGAAAAAGGCTCAAAATCAAGATTTGGAGAATTGGGGCAAATGAATGAAAGCAAGGAAGAGGAAGCTCCCAAGTTAGAACTGAAGCCCTTACCTGAAGGACTGAAATATGCATATCTTGGGGAGAATCAGACATATCCGGTGGTAATTTCTTCATCCCTCACATGCGAGCAACAAGGTAAGTTGATAGAAGTGCTTAAAAGGCATAAAAATTCAATTGGGTGGACTTTAAAAGATATAAAAGGCATTAACCCTTTAATTTGCACACATAGAATACATTTAGAGGAAAATGCCAAAACATCTCAAAAAACTCAAAGGAGATTAAATCCACACATGAAAGAGGTCATTAGGGCTGAAGTTCTCAAACTACTTGATGTGGGAATTATCTATCCTATTTCTGATAGTAAGTGGGTAAGCCCTACACAAGTAGTACCTAAGAAATCTGGCATTATAGTAGTTAAAAATGAAAAGGGTGAATTATTGCCAACTCGTGTCTCATCTAGTTGGAGGATGTGCATTGATTATAGAAAATTAAATGCTGTCACTAGAAAAGACCATTTTCCCTTACCCTTTCTTGACCAAATTATTGAAAGAGTAGCAGGAAACCCCTACTACTGCTTTCTTGATGGATACTCAGGCTACTATCAAATCCCCATTGCACTTGAAGACCAAGAAAAGACCACATTCACGTGCCCTTTGGCACTTTTGCATTTAGGAGAATGCCTTTTGGACTTTGTAATGCCCCAGCCACTTTTCAAAGATGCATGTTAAGCATTTTCAGTGACATGTTTGAGCATTGTTTAGAAGTTTTCATGGATGATTTAACTGTCTTTGGAAACTCTTTTGATAATTGTCTTGAAAATTTAGAAAAAGTCCTAAAAAGGTGTGTAGAAAAAGGTCTTATTTTGAATTGGGAAAAATGTCATTATATGGTCACTTCGGGATTTGTCTTAGGTCATGTGGTGTCCTCTAAAGGAATTGAAGTGGACAAAGCAAAAGTGGAATTAATTTCCCATTTGCCTCCACCAAAAACAGTTAAAGAGGTCCCTTCATTCTTAGGGCATGCTGGATTTTATAGGAGGTTCATAAGAAATTTTAGTGCTATATCTAAACCTCTTTGTAACCTCTTAATAAAAGATACTTCCTTTGAATGGACTCAAGAATGTCAAAATGCCTTTGATACATTAATTAGGCTTTTAACTACTGCTCCAATTATGCAATCTCCTGATTGGTCATTGCCTTTTGAATTGATGTGTGATGCAAGCGACTATGCCATTGGTGCTGTCTTAGGACAAAGAAAAGAAGGTAAGCCTTATGTAATATACTATGCAAGTAGGACTTTAAATGATGCACAAATGAATTACACAACAACTGAGAAAGAACTACTTGCAGTATTATTTGCATTGGACAAATTTCGATCTTATTTAATTGGCTCTCCAACAATTGTTTACACTGACCATGCAGCTGTGAGATATTTAATGACTAAACAGGATGCAAAACCTAGCTTGATACGGTGGATCTTATTGCTCCAAGAATTCAACATCACAATAAAGGATAAGAAAGGAGCCGAAAATGTCGTTGCTGATCATCTTTCAAGACTAACGACAGAGACGTTAATTGAAACTTCACCTATCAATGATTCTTTTCCTGATGAATTTTTATTTTCTGTTGCTACTGTCCTTGGTTTGCTAACATTGTAAATTTTCTTGCGCGGAAATTGCCACCTCATTTGGAATGCTCAAGACAAAGAAATTTTTAACTCGAGGTGAAAAATTTTTTACTGGAGATGAACCCATATCTGATTCAATTTTGGTCCGACCAAATATGAGAAGAATGCATACCCGACATGAGTAAGTAGTGTCCATTAACTTTGGTCATTCCTAAGCATTTGGATGACATTCTTCATCTAGAAAAACACTTCTAAGATTACAATGTGAAAAAGTTTTTTAAACAAAAAGAAAAAAAGATTTTTATTGGCCCACCTTATTTAAACGATGCGATATTTATTTTGCATTTTGCAAAACATGTGAAATTGTCAAAAAATTTGGGATCCATTTCAAAGCAAACATGATGCCTTTAATTCCCATTCTTGTTGTTGAAATCTTTGACTGTTGGGGTATTGATTTTATGGGACCCTTTCCACCGTCATTTGGTTTTGTGTACATCCTTGTTGCAGTAGACTATGTTTCAAAATGGGTCGAGGCAATTCCATGTCGAAACAATGATCACAAACAGTTGTCAAATTCTTGAAGGAGAATATCTTAAGTAGATTTGGAATTCCTCGAGCCATTATTAGTGATGGGGGTACACATTTTTGTAACAAACAATTTGAAACTTTAATGAAGAAATATGGAATAACCCATAAAATTTCTACACCTTATCACCCACAAACAAGTGGACAAGTTGAATTATTATAGGGAGATAAAACAGATCTTAGAAAACGGTTCCCAAATCGTAAAGATTGGTCTTTAAGACTTAATGATGCACTTGGGCTTACCAACTGCTTTTAAAACTCTTGGGATGCTCCTTATAGATTAGTTTTATGAAAACCTGTCACTTGCACAGTGAAATTGACAAAAGCTTATTGGGCCAAAAATTTTTTTTTAAAAACATTTAACACAACTTAATGATGCTTGCAAGTTACGAAACTCCACTGGTGAATTGAAGAAATCAGATGAAGGCTTAACGAATTCTAAAATCTACAAAGAAAAAATGAAGGTTTTTCATGACAATTCCATTGTTAGAAAATCTTTTGAACCTTCACAAAAAGTTCTTTTGTATGATTCAAGATTGCATTTGTTTCCTGGTAAACTTCGGTCTCGTTGGACTGGGCCTTTCATTGTTAAAATGTTTTCCCTCATGGAGCAGTTGAAATTGAGAACCCAAAGAATGGTAATGTGTTTAAAGTTAATGGACAACGGTTAAAACCATTCTTTGAAAATTTTGACCAAAATGAAGAGTCCATTGCTTTAATCGATCCTTTTTAAGGATTGATTTTTTCCGGTCAAGTGGCGGATACGGTACTCCGTGACATTTAAAGTCGGTTTTTCAGTTCCCTAAAAACTGTTGCTCACCTTGCATCCATTTTCTTTTCTTCTCTCTCATTTTCTTCACATGGATACCATTCTCTCAAAATTGCACAACATTTTCCCTCTCTTCCTCAAAATGATTTGCTTAAAATTTATAAAGCTCGTGCAGAAAGACTAAGGTTGTTGATGCGTAAAGGTATTCCTGCTGATTTAAGATGGTTAATTGAAGCCAAGGTTCGATTCTCTTGTGAGTTTTCAGATAATCTTGTTTCCCATATGCCAAGTTTGGGAAAAAGCTCTTATGCCAAAAAGCGAAGAGCGAAAAGGTTACAAGTTTGTCCCAAATGTGCA
>SNVD02005561.1:0-104661 GCA_013180625.2 Boswellia sacra
CGGTGGAGGTTGACAAACCTCCACACTTGTCTCCCACGTGTACTTATGCCATAGGGTAGTCATATGGTTTGTCAAAAAGAAAACTTGAAATTAAAACTAACAAAATCAACAAACAACAACAACACAAAAACAACATTGAAAATCAGATCAAACGAAACAAGAAAAAAAATTCTACGACAACAACACACATCAAATATACAAGTAGTTGTGATTGTGGCTCACATCTTCCTCTGGTTTTACGTCCAGTAAGGCTGAAACGCCTTCTATGAGTCGGGGATTTGCTTCCCATCCAGTTTTCTTATAAACTGGCAAACAGGGTCGTTTTTAGTCAGATTCCCTAGACTATAACACTGCAATTCATCACGAAATTGTGTCCATAGATTAAGCAATTCACTCTGAACAAGTCCACAAGAATGTGACTCGAGAGTTAACAAAACATTATCCAGCGACTCATTACTCAAACCCTTCTTAATAAATGAAAGTTTATCTTCTCTATTCCTGGACGCAAAACCTAATGAACGACAAGTCTGGTTACAATTCCATCTAGCACATTTATAACATACTTGTAACCTTTTTCGCTCTTCGCCTCTTGGCGTAGTAGCTCTTTCCTAGACCAGGCATGTATTTTGCGAGATTAATGTCCGGCTCACCGGACAATCTCCCCTTGGCTTCGATAAGCCATCGGATATCAGCAGGCACATTTAGGAGCATCAATGCCCAAAGTCTAGTCATCCGTACTTTATAAATTTTAAACACAGCTGTTTGAGGAAGTGAAGGGAAATATTTACGACAGGATATTTTTCAGACAGAAAGAATCTTCAGCATCCATTGAAGAAGAGAAAAGGAGAGATATATACCGATAATGCGATTGAGTTTGTTCTTCTCCCCAGATATGCACGTTTCAACCTTCAGGCATAGGTTTCAGCTCCTTTTGATGTGGTCCTCAAGCTGTTTGCACAAATGATTCAAAAGTACAAAATATCAATTAAACAATAGAAAGAAAGAAAAGAGCGAAATGAAAACTAAAGACCCATAACAAGAGATAACAACACACTACAAACAACACACTAAAAACAGTAAAAACAAATAAAAACAAATAAGACAGATGTCAAAGAGAGATAAAACCTGATCAATTTGATGGGCTACGAAAGGAATCTCCTCGAGACACAAAAATCAATCATTATTACCTTATTTTATTTTTCTTTTCTTTTCTTTTATTTATTTTTCAAAAACATTGGGTTGCCTCCCAATAAGCGCTTGGTTTAACGTCCTTAGCCCGACGTTGGTTCCATCATGGCAGGGTCCAATCTCCGTTGTGCTTCTCTAGTGGGCTTGGATCCTTTTTCCAACAAGAATTGGTGCATGCATAAGGCTGGGCCTTGGATGTTAGCAATCGTCCACCCAATAGCTGTTTTGTGGTCTGTAAGTAGTAATTCGACGAGTTTCTATTCTTGTATTCGTGCAAGGCCCATTTCCATTGTAACTGGCAAAGTATCATTCTCACCCAAGAATCCATGATTCAAATGATCTGGCAGTGACTTAAGCTCCAAGGTATTGGCTTTCGTCACAGAAGGAAGAAGTTTCTCATTAGATAAAGTAAATTGAATGTACGAAACATCATACCTATTTGTGGTCATTGCTATGGTCTCATCTAAGCTTGCCACAGCTTCCTCCATTTCTTTGGACACTTGTATCAAAATTCTTGGTTCTTTGGAATTTTCTGTCCCTATATGCTCACTAATAGCCATTTTCAATCCATCCTTGCGAGTTAACTCAAAACATTGTTGTGGCAAAGAATCAATATTGTTAACTGCAAAAACAGAATGCAAGTCACTAAGGTACCTCATTGCCTCGAAAATATTGAAACGGATCACTTTGCCATCAAACTCCATGGTGAAAGTGCCATCATGAACATCAATCTTGGTTCTAGCATTTTTCAAGGATGGTCTCCCTAAAAGAATCGGAGTTGGATTTGGAGATGTCTCATTCTCTATTTTAAGGACATAGAAGTATGCTGGAAAAACCAATTGATTCACCTGCACAAGCACATATTCCATAACTCTTTTGGGATATGCATTAAAATGATCAGCAAGTTGACTGGTAATACCAGCTTTCGCAAAAGGTCCAAGATTTAAAGAAGCATAAATAGAATATGGCATGACATTAATAGATGCTTCTAAATTAACATAGCTCTTTCAAACTTGATTTTACCAATGGTGCATGGAATGGTGATCGTACCTGGATTATTGCATTTCGGAGGAATTTTTCTTTGTAGTACAGCTGAAAAACATTTTTTCCAATCACTTACTTTCTCTTCCTTTTTAAATTTCTCTTGCTGGTTGCATAAACTCCTTGAGGGACATTTTGTATAACGAGGTACTTGCTCGATAAAATACAGAAGTGGTACATTTACCTCAATTTTGCAAAATGTTTCTAGGATTTTCTGTTCTTGTTCCTCCTTCTTCGATTTTGCAAATCTACTAGGAAAAAGTGGAGGAGTAACATATGAGGAATGGGAGTTATAGGATTTACCTGAGAAGTCAATGTTTTGTTCATGGTGGATGTGGTGTCATCTCCTTCATCAGTTTGAGATTTTCCTGCCAAGACATCTAATTGCTCTCCACTTTGCGAAGTTATCGCACTAGCGGTCTCGCTTGGATTGATCACTGTTTGGGAAGATAATTTTTCTGAGTCTTGGCCCTCGAATTTGCTCATGCTAGTAGCCAATTGTCCCATTTGATTTGCGAGATTTTGGATACTTGCCCCCGTTTCCTGCTGGAATTGCATTGTGTTAGTGGCAAGTGCATTAACAATATCTTCGAGAGACATACCTGAGTTTTGCGAAGCGGGTTGTGGTGCTGGATGTGGCATTGGTGGTGGTTGCATTTGAAATGGTTGCTGCACTCTAGGTTGATTAAAAACTTGTGGCTGATTTGGTATGGCATTTGGGACGATTGGTTGATGATTCCAGTAACTGAAATTAGGGTGATCTTCCCATCCAGCATTGTAAGTGTTAGAGAAGGATCATACCATTGCTTGTTTGTCCTAGAAATCCACCATGGCATTGGCTTGTTCCATATCTCCTTGCAAAGTTGGATACATGTCGATTGGATGCTCCATGGTAGAATATACCTCACATGCATAAGATTTCTGCATATGTCCTATAGCCATGTTTTCCACAAGAGAAGTTAACTCAGAAAGTTGTTGTTCAATGTTCGGAGTGCTTACCTCATTTACTCTCCATGGTAGTTGTGGCTCAAATCCGCCACTGAATTGATGGAAGTTTACTGCCATGTCGTCTAAACACAAACAATAAAAAAAAACAAACAAAAATATGAATCAACAATGAAAACAAAATAACAAATCGATTAGAAAATCAATCCCCGGCAACGGCGCCAAAAACTTGATGCGTTCGAAACTAGCAAGTATACTAGTCGCACAAGTAATAAAGTGATAAGTAGATATCGTTCCCACGAGGATTGATTCTAATTGAATTTGTTATTTCCAGCAACAATAAACTAAACAGGGGGGTTTTTGTTGAATGATTTACTAAATGAAATAAGAATGCAAGTAAAGAATAACAAAACAGAAAGTAAATTTGAGTGAAAAATCAATGAGAGAAACTGGTTAAGGGATCCTTCTCTCCCACAAGATATGGATTTGTGAATTAATTGTAGAATTGTCATCCAATTACAGTATTAAAGTTATCAACCGTAGATAACAACAAGCTCTGTTATCCCAATCTTTCCTTACTTTGTTGTTAAATAAAACAAGCTCTTTATTTAATCTCTATCCATTAAACAACCTAGAACAAGCTCTCTAAATTTAATTCAATGGATGCATTACGATAAGAAAGATAGGTTGATCTAAGCAATAAACACACAAGCTCGGATTATTTAACTTAGGTTATATTCTCCAATTGCAATCTCTGATCACAATTTTGCTACTAATGATTAGAAATTCAAGACAATTACGGATCAAGATTTCTAGTCTAGCAATAGACAATATCCAGATTATATTCAGTTGGCCACCCAAATACAATCCAGCAAGCAATCATAAGCATTAAACATGGGAAAATATAAGCAACTTCAATTAGAGAATTGGATAACAATTCCTTGCACAATCAATTCATAAAAACCATATTAAGGGCTTTGAAATCACCCTCAACCAATTCAGATTTAGTTACACATATTCAGACATAATACAAATACAATACAATATGGAGACATTCCAGAAAATGAAAGGGAAAGGGAAAACTTAGCAAATTTGATGAAAATCTCTCAAGATTGTAGTTCTTCCTCTTTCCAAGCCTTCAATCTCCTTCAAGAACTCCAAGAGATGAGAGAAATCCAAAGATGCAGCCTCCTCCACGTTCTCCCCTCTTCAAGTTATCAAAATAAAACCCTAAAATGTGTTTAAATACTCTGCTACAGTAACCTGCTACAGTGTCCCGTATTATACATGCTACAGTGATTTGTGGAATTACATTTCTATACTTCTCACACTGTTTTGATTACAACTTTTGGTACACTGAATGGATTTATAAACCGTAAATTTCTCCAGAAAATAGACTTCGAGAGCTTTCCAACGGTATATAATATGTCATCGGGTTCATTGTATATCAATACAATTAAATCCGAGAAGATGGTTGACTAGCAGAGGTGAAAATGAAGGGTTTTACTCCATTTTGTGCAAGTTGCTCCAAAACTCCTACAAACATCAAAACCACACAAAAACATAAAAATACCAAGGAATATAGCAAAGAAATATGGACGAATTGATATGAAAATGATATATAAATAGACACTTATTACTATACTGAGCGAAAAGAATGGAAAATTCAAAGAATGACCCAAATTAACGATCATGATGTAAATATAACCTACTCCTGAAAAATTTATATGCAATGACCCTTTTAGCTGTGAAATGACTTTAATACCCATATCAATTTAATTAATTCAAATGGTGTTTATATTTGCTTTGGTCTGTAGTAGTTTGACTACTCTTACAATCCGCATTTCTCTTGATTACGCTCAAACTATTGCAAAATCTCATTCCTTGATCATTTGTGTCAATAAATCTTAAAGATCTGAGCTAGAAAAGGTAAAAAAAATCCGTACTTACATATTTTTGCTGATTTAGTTTATACATTTTGTGTTTAGTTCATACATTTGTGTTTTAGTTCACACATCTTGTGTTTAAATCATATTACAAGCTTAGGAAATAGTGTACTTATTGTTGGTGAAGTGTTATTAGTACTTTAGGTGGCCAAGAAATGTGCAGCAGTGAAAATGTGGAAACTATTTGAGGAAGATGACGACTCGACATGGTTCTCGCTATTATCCACTGTCGAGCAATGTATCTGACATATGGTAGACAGTGTCAGATGAGGTTGATCGATATAGCTCAACAGAAACCATATACTAGCGTCACAAAACTGTTGTCTTGTGTCAGATTAAGCCGATACTCGTTAGTGTGTGTCAATTTTTCTCTATCGTGTGTCATGTTCTGTCTTGTGTCAAGTTGCTCGACGATTTTTGACGAGTCTCGTCGAGCATTCAGGCAGAATTTTTGTTTCTTTGAGTTTTATAAATTTTTTTCATGATTTGAATATTGGGGGATGTTTATTGATATTTCTACTGCATGTAGGATGGAAACTTTAAAGCATTTTGATTTGGTACAATGGTTCTTAGAAGATGCAACATAATGGTGGTTACGTGTATATGGACGAGAAGTCAAAGCCGTTGATACTTCCTAAGTGTTCCAGTTACAATGAGTTGGTTGGATGTTTAGCTACAGAAATGGGTTATGATCTGAGTAAGAAAAACATAAGTTTAGCTGTGTAATTCTGTTCCAAGGGTCCCCCACCATCACCAACCCCCATCGAGACTGACAAAGATGTATGTTCTTACATACAGCATAATCTGGTGGACCAGCAATTATATACACTACTAATCGTCACAGTTAAAGATAAGGACACGCAAAGAAGAATTAGTTTACAATCTGATGGTTTGAGAAAGAGTCGAAGTTCCAATCATCTGTCTATGTTTCGATCAACAAGTGACAGCAACCAATCGAGTGGTGTACTCCTGTTTGTGCAAAACCATAAGTTAATGAAAAGCTTGGACCTGACTTTGAGCAATGTACTAGACATGAAGAGAATCAAGCCGTTGGTGTTTTAGAAGATGCTGGATTGAACCAATCGTTGCCAGTGAGGTTAGATCGGCACCTTGATAGCTTTAGAGAATTTGATAATAATGCTGATGGTGATGGTGATGATGATGATGATGGTGATTGTGATGATGATGTCGATAATGATGAGAACGACAATCATGAGAATGTTTTTAAATGTTGCTATAACTTGAATGACGGTTTTATAACCAGTTAAATGGCAGAAATGATGTCAAAAATGATAATGTCGATGGTCGCATAGGGGTTGTTGGTGATTTGAATGAAGATGCGCCATTGATCTTTCTTACCTCTACTCAGTCCACCCCTTCTCTTATATATGAAGGACAAGAAGCTGAGCGGAGAGAAAATTTTGTGGCAAATGACGCCAATTTAAGTCGTGAAGGTGATGATCTTCGGGCAAACATATTTAGGTGGATGCCTCCCATCTTGTATTCGACCTCAACAGTCGATGATGATGCCACGTCTTTCATAGTGGACAGAATTGAGGTTGGGGTTGGTCAGATTTTTAATAACAAAATCGAGCTTCGCGAGAAGTTATCAAATTTGGCATTACGACGCAACTTTCAGTTTAAGGTAAAGAAGTCTAACACAACTAGGTTTGAGGCCATATGTCGTGCAGAAAATTTCAAGTGGCAGATTCGAGCAACCAAGTAGCAGATTCTAATTTCTTTTAAGTGAGGAAGTTCAACAATCAGCACACGTGTTCTGGTGTTAGACTGCATCCAAATCACAAACAAGCATCTTCTGCTGTTATTGGGAAACACATCAAGAGCAAATTCATTCAAGCATCTAGGATAAACTGGCCCAAAGATATTATGTTCGATGTTCAAGAGGAATAGGGTGTTAGCATCTCGTACCACAAGGCAAGAGCAAGAGAGGCAGTTTGAAAGAACTTCATGGATCTCATGAGGAATCATTTATCTTCTCCCTCAATATATTTACATGGTCGAGACGGCTAATTCTAGAACAGTAATGGCTTTGGAAACTGATGCTGATTCTCACTTTAAGTATTTTTTCACGAGTATGGGGGCTTCCATTGCAGGCTTTGCAGCATGTATTAGGCCAATTGTTACAATTGATGGCTCCCACCTAAAGGGAAAATATAAGAGGACGATGTTTTTGGCCTTATGCATGGATGGAAATAAACAAATATACCCATTGGCATTCAGAATTGTCATTCTGACAATTATGATTCCTGGACTTGGTTCCTGACACAGTTGCGCAATCGGGTACTTGGAAATGCTCAAGACTTAGTGCTCATTTCTGACCAGTATGCTAGTATAGAAAGAGCTGTCTCAACTGTTTTCCCGAATGCACTTCATGGCCTCTGCAGCCATCATTTTAAGGGAAACATGAAGGCGAAGTTTAAAGGTGAGACTCTAGTAGACATGTTCACCAAAGCTGCAAAGATATATCATCGTAGTGATTTCAACTACCATATGCATTGTATTAAATCATATATGCCTCAAGCTACAGCATATCTTCGGGAGGTTGGTATTGAAGAGTGGGCACGTTCATAATTTTGTCGGAGACGGCATAACATAATGACAATCAATATCGCCGAGTCCATGAACAATTGTCTTAGAAATGCATGTTTCCTTCCAATTACGCTTTTGGTTGATTATTATCGTGCAACTCTACAGAGATGGTTCTATGAACGAAGAGAAATATTTGCTAACTCATCATTACATCTAACTTCCTAGGCTGACAAGTTGATGGAGAATAATTTGAAAAAGGGTGATCGGATAAGAGTTAGCGACATCTCACTTACTATGTATGAGGTTACCAGACATGATTGTGTCAATGTAGTCGATATGTGTGCCCGAACTTGTACGTGTAGGGTGTTTACCTTGATCAGTTGCCTTGTGTACATGTATCAGCTGTTTGCAAGTATATGAGCCTTCTTACGTGGCATGATTACTGTGCACAGTGGTAAACAAATGAACGAATGCTCAATGCATATTCTTTACCTGCTGTTCCAGTCGGTGGTAGTCAGGATTGGGTGGTTCCAGAAGAAGTTAATGGGATAGTAGTACTATCACCGTTGATGAGGAGACCTACTGGGCGGCCCAAAGAAAACCTAATCCCTTTAGTGGGTGAATTTAGCTCTTCGCGTAGTTGTGACAGGTGTGGAGGATCAAGGCATAAGCAACAAACAAGTCGTAATCCAGTGCCACTATATGTTGCTGCAGGCGTACGATGACATACCTGATATATTGTACTTTAGATTGGATGTATGTTATTGTTTTAATTGACTTTCTGAAGTTACACTTCATACCTTTATGATTTGGAATCTGTCGGTTACTTTAAAATGTACATCAATAAGTAGTAGTTAGTAGTATTGTTTTAATTGTCGTACTATGATAATCGTAACTAAAAACTGGATTGAATTGAATCTTATCACTTTATAATGTGTCATTGTCAATTGTAACTAGTTACATTAGTGTCAAAAAGAATTGTTAACTATACAAGGCGTATAAAAAATTAACTATCATGTTATAAAAGTTACATGTACATAGAAGTGTATGAAAAAAAAAACCTAATATATACGATCTAAGTCAATGACGTCCATCCTGTGCTCAGTATCCTCCACTGCTGCAGCGGTATCAAAACGGGGCGTGCCCAATATATGTCTCCAATAATGGAGGGCCATCCTACGCCGAAGTGCATCCTCTGTGAACGCCTTGATATTGGCGAATGAGACCCCTTCAGCCAAATACTCCATGAACTTTAACATGTATACCCCACATGCCCTACCACCAACTTCCTGCTGTGGAACCGCATCACGATCCTTGATCTGCTCTATGTCGAAAAGATCACTCAGATAGTTATAGGAACCAAACACACCTTGAGTTATAAGTTGGGGCATCATATCAGCTAGGCATCGGTAAGTGTCCTTCAATGTGTCTATAGATGTCGTGTCACTATATGAATCGTGAATCACAATCACCTGACGGTTCAAATCTACACGTGCTGCCACCCAGTGCTGATCCTCAAAATTAACGGGCACATATAACTGCACATAAAAGAACGGTTTCAGAACAAAATTCAGGATGACATGTTAGCAACATTGTTCACGATAGTCACAAAGTGAATGACACATGAGAAACAGATGTTCAACCAGTTTAGTTCACTCCATGAACGACCAACCAGCAGACTGTTGCCATCGACATACAAGATCAACTCCACCTTATTTGTCCAGACAATGTCGTCCAACTTTCCTATGTATTTATGCCATAATCCTTGCACCTTTGCCTGCAACAATTGAATAACATAAGTATGATAAACTTTAAGAGAGGATAATTACATTATGCTATGATGAGAAGAACCAAATGATGTACCCAAAATGTAGTGTCCAAGAATATGGATTTCTCCACATGGTCGTACCCAAGCTCCTCGATCTGCACCATAATGTCAGGTAGACGTTAATTTGCTGCGCATACATATAGTTTAGTTAAAGTAATGTCCACTTAAAGCTCAAAAATATTTGATGAAATAGCAAAGCACAAAAAAGCTAAATTGCGAAAACGGTATTCACCTCAGAACCTAGCCAAAGACTGCGGGTTGTCATAATCCTGAAAAACTCACGATTAGTAAAGGCGACATTGAAGTTGATGTCACCAGCCCATGTTGTCATCCACTGATTGAAAGTCTTCATGTCATCCTCGATGAAAGGTGCAAGTGAGTCGAATAGAGGCATCCATGTATCGACGAAAACAGGAGACAGATCGGGCACAATAGGCTGTACTGTCAGTGCAATGCCACTCTGGTCCTTAACCTGATCCCTCTTCTCATACTGGATCTTCTGCCTCTTTTGTACGTTGGGGCTGACAAATGGGCTTCGCTTATTTTTTCTCAGGAAGAACCGTTGATTCCGAAGTGAGACAAATCTGGTAAGCGGCTTGTCAAGGACTTGAACGCTGGCTTCTAGAGCGTTCTGAATCTGATCTAGCTCTCCTGCCTCCTTGTCATAGGTCTCACTCTCACCCTGCATAGGAGACAAATGTTAAAATCTAAGAGTAATACAAATGTGCATATTAGGGACGTTATTGATACCTCATCTTCATATCCGAAATGCCCACCTAGTAAAAGGACAACTTGACGAAGTAGTGCAACCTCTCTCTGCATCTCCTTGTTCTAGGCCAAAATCTGAATATTCTGCTCCAAAATCATATTGTAATCGGTCTTAACCTCCTTCCTAAGCCCCTTTAACTTATGCAAAATAATGGATTGAAAAGAAGCTAATGTCAATACCAATGCCAACATTAGTATTCAACATTAAAGGCAATTTCAATAACATAGATGATACGTGATATTGTACCTCATAATCACTATCGAAATGTGTGAATGATACGTCTGGTGTTGATGCACCAGTGATATGCACGCGGGCAGTAAAATTCGTTCTACGTAGTGGACTACTCATGCCGTGATATGAGGGAGATGGTCCATGTCCGGACGGAGGTAAGAACTGGATATGTGGCAAGAATTTTGTTAGACTAGTACCTGGGGTCTGCACAATCATTGGATCAATAGTTGTATAAGGAATCGATACCCCCATGGCATACTCATGCTCTCTCTAGGCATTAGCATGGGCATCGACATCCTCTTTCTTCTTCTCCTCAGGCGGCTCAACAATCTCACTCTTATGCAACAGAGCGTCATGAGATGTAGCCCATTGCACGAGGATGCCACACCATGTCCCAATGACCTCTAAGAATCTCTTATACCAATCCATGGCACTCTCTGCCTCAATCGGCTCCAAAATGATGAAAGGCCGGGCTTGCAAAAAAAAATGATACTTCATCTTAAATATCGTATAAAACATAACATGTACATATGCAAAATCGAAAAAAATGAAATGGAATACGAATAAACTAACCTTCCTCCTTATGTTAATCATGTCCTGTAGGATCATCTCCTCGGCCAGTGTTATCGTTATCTCCTACTTCAACAATTGTGGAATCCAATGCACGAACTCACCCCCAGTACAGCCATATATATCACTAATATATGGCACGACCTCGTACAATCATACCTGTACAAAAAATAACTATGATTTATAAACCCATTCATTTTTATATCTAAATGCATACGTGAGTATGCATACAACTCACGTCAATGCAAATTCTTTAATTACCCGTATAGCATATGGGCACCCTTATAAGTTATACCTCTCAATTTGTGCTCCTTTCCCTTCTTTGTCGCCTTTCGTTTCTTGTATTTTTGTAATCGCCCGTGCAATGCTTTCTTCATTCCTTTAATTGTCCAATCGTAAGACATTGAACCCCATGGATAGTCATTAAACATATCCAACGTATTCATAAAATTCAGCAACTGACGTGAAACATAACGACGTCGATCCCGGCCCATGAAAAGCCACTCCAACACATAGTACACCACCAGCTTCACGACATCCTCATCCAGAGTAACATGCACATCTATTTTCCGAAGCAACGGATAAAATTCCCTGAGCTCCATGTCTTGACCCCTAAAGTATGTATCCAACAATAGGCACGGATTTTGGACATTGGGAATTTCTGGCAATTTTGCAGCGAACTTCAAACCAGTTATGAGTCCAAACTCATGTACAGAGAAACGGATAAGCCGCCCTGGAAAGAAGATTACTGAATGTTATAACGTGCAAACGACAGAAGTATTACAAAAGTAATAGAAAATTTGCATATTATTATTGAATGATATATATTGCACCTTGTATGAGGAACCACGTCTCGTTATCATAGCTGATTGTCTCCACCTCCCGTAGCAAAACGTTACGAATTAGCTGCGACAAAAATGTCATCTCCCGAATCTCTAAGCACTGGCCAAAACAGGTATACCTAAACATTTCCTATTGCTGCTCGGTCAAAGTGGTCCACTGAATACAGTCTCAACTCGCCAAATTCGTGATCATACTATGGTAATGCTCACCTGTCTTCAAGTTAAATGTAAGCCTGTGCCCGTTTGCCATGTCTACGTCTCTATATAACAATATAAAAAATATTTACATTAAGAAAAACTCTTCAAAACAGAAAAAAAAATGCAAGCCTACCTAAATGCTCGACGTAACTCAACAACACTCAACATAACTCGACACACGACACTTATAAAATTCGAAACTCGATGTCAATACATCGGCTGTCAATTTTCCTAAAAAATCGATGTGCGATACACGCGTTTTACATCAACACTTGACAAAACTTGACGCACAACATAATAAAATTCGACACAAGATGCCACGATGCTTGCCGTCGGTTTCTTCAAAAATTCAAAACATGATATACGCGTTTGACAAGTTGTGTGTCTGTTGGATTCATGCAACTCCAATAAGAGGCACTTTCGTGTGTCGAGTTTTTTGTGAAACCGACACACACCCTTTGTCGGACGTGTCTAACATGTTTTGAATCTTTCTCAAAACCGATGCATGACACAATGCCATCATATGTCGATTCCATCAGATTACATATGTGGATTGTCAAACTACCTCTAACCAACACTAGACACAATCAACCTATTTGATGTCGTGTGTCGAGCGAAGGTCCAAAGGCCCAGTTCGACACTCGTCATCATCTTCCTTCGTCGTTGAACACACTGCTCATTACCATTTTCGCACATTACAAACTCCCATAACAGATTTTAACATTCAATCTACCTCCAATAACTGTCCAACACACCCAAAACACATGTATTCATAATCAAACATCCAACAAAATCCCTAATTTCCTAAATTTCAAATTTTTCTACATTTCATATCTTTTCCATCTTTTTCCTACACCTAACATGATTTCCATGTATTATCATAAGAACAAAACAACAAAATAGCAGCATAAACGAAACTAACCGGTTGGATTTCACTCTTAAAATCATCGGTCTCCGATTCCCTCTCATCGTCGCCTCCTTCGCTTCGCTACCTTTTTCATTGCAGCAAAATGCCAATGTCGGATTGTGTTTTGGATTTGGAAGCGGTTACGCAAGTGCTTCAAATTTGAAGGGCTAATGGAAACGGTTACAGAAGCAAATGCCGAAGGGTTCTGGATTCATTGATGAGGAGTCAAATGTTGATTTCGGTTACGGATTGGAGGGAATGAAGCATATAAACGTTATTTGAATTAATTAAATTGATATGGATATTTAAGTAATTTCATAGCCAAAAGGGTCATTGCATGCAAATTTTTCAAGAGTGGGTTATATTTGTAACATGGTCCTTTGGGTCATTATTTGAATTTTCCCAGAAAAGAAAGCTTCATTTGCATTTTAAACCCATATTGGAAATGAACTACTTATAGGCTTTAGCTTCACTTCTCTTTTTCAAATTTTTGTTCTATAGGTCTTTTGCAATTGAGTTGTGGTGACCTGTTAAATTAGTGTAAGCCATCAATCAAACCTACTATATCACTAATAAGAAAAGATTCTGACTAATTTAAGTACTTTGTAAGCTCTTTTAAGTTAATTATGAAAGACACTATCTTCAAAATGGATAATATCCAATAGTAAATCAAAATATTTCTAGCTACTTATCTTCTCATAAAGTTAGGAGCAAGTTTATAGTAAATTTATTATTGTTGTTATTATTATTATAATGTAGTAAGAAGTTAATTATCCCATAAATATATAATCATTACATGAGACATAAACATATAGTGAATTAACCTTATTTAATTGTTGTCTAATAAACAATGATCACTTGTCTTTTTGTAATGGCTTGAATCCTACAGTTCTCTTAATATTATATGTAGCAGTAGTACTCTCCAATTGAACAGGGAAAGAGGAGTTGTTTACTTATTGGGTAACTTTATATATCCCAAATTTGCGGAGTTTGAGACTTTAGTGAGGGTCTTCAAGTCAGATGCAATCCAACATTTTGAAGTCTCCTGATGGTAAAAAATAGCCCACACACTTGCAATCTGTGTTACATTTCTTGCAACACTCATCCAAGGACATTGGTCCAATTCCACTTGTGTACTTGCTAATGAAATGATCAATCCCTTCAAGTCTATAGTAATGGAAATCATTCACTCCACATGAACTTAACTTCTTAGGCTCACAGTACTTGTCCCACCTTTGTAGGCCATCTTCTGCAGGGCAAGCAACACATTGATTATCTTCATATAACCTGAATTGCCACACTTCTTTGGCATTTGGCACTCAGAGTCCCACATCGAATCTGTGGAGAATATAGTGAAAGTCTCTTCCCATGCATCCGAATCAACCTTGTCATAGTAAGTGTAGATCCTAAGATTCCCATCAACACCTAGCTGAAAAAACGATAACGTGCTATTGTACTTTGGCATTCCCAGGATGAGATTGCCATCCATGGAGGAGTCTAGAGATAGTTGTTAAGCAAAAACATCTCGAGTCTCTGGTGCACAACCGAATTGCACATACTGTAAAAAACCCTCCTCGAGAGTGAACCATTGAGGTGAAGTGAAGTAAAGAACAGGGCTTGGAGAGTTTTTAATCTGATAATACATTGCCAATCTTTTAGGCTCTATCACAAAGCTGTAAGGGCCATCTTTGTTTTCTTTATCGGATGCTTGACTCACCAGCTTGGTGACACCTCCAATGCAAAGAGTTTGACCCACCAAGAGAGTATCAGTTGGGTGGTCAAAACTTTGCCAGATGAAATTGCCATCGAAGTCATGGAGCACCATCTTACCATTTGGCAATAACTTGAATCCTAGCACACTCTTGTTTGACGTATGTGTTTGCCAAGCAATGGTGCCATCAGCATTGGCCAGGACAAGATTTCCATTGGTTCCAAACGTGAATGTGGCTTTTCTCCAACTGGTCTGCCTCAGTTGGCTTCCCAAACCCAATGAAAGAGTGAGTTGAAGAGCGTAGTAGCCATATAAAGAGCAAGAGTGTAAGCATTAGAAGTTGTGTTATAGAAGCATAGTTGGAAAGGAGAATTGAACACTTTTAGAACTCTGTAACTCCCCCATATTCAACATTGAAGGGTCCAAATTTTCCTTCTTGATATACTTAAATGTGGCTGAGGGAGGCACGTAAGCTTTAACATTCAAGAAAATGAGTGATAGAAAAGAAGGGAGAACAATGCAGGAGAAGACGACATTTTGATTGTGTTATTGTTATGTTTTGGCTTGTTGCTGTAATTTGAGCTCAAGGCTTTTGTCTCTATATATAGAAGTGGGACCCTCTGCTCATCTAATTTTACCTAAATTTTGGAGAATTTATTGATACGTGCATTTTTATATTAATGGATAATTGAGATGTGTATTTATTCTCTCTCTTTATTAATTCATTTTCCATAATCATCAATCACCTATTTATTAAAAAAAAAGATAAACAAAAATGAGATGAATTGGAGATCTTTGTCCCTATTTATAATATTTAATGTTTCTATTTTTAAGAATTGAAATAATTTTGCAAAGCTATGTTAAGTAAAATGCTTTAGGTATTTTTGTTAACTTCTACATTGTTTTATTAGAAAAGAGTCATTTTCAATTCCATTTGGATCAGTGCTCATAATCTTTTACTTTATTTACAAGAGAAGGCAACCCTATCAATTGCCTTCATAATTAATCTCAAAACTAATTGTCAACATAGAGGCATAGACGAATCCACATTTATGGGCTTACTTTAAGGATGTTGAAACATTTATCATTTACATACCATTAAGATTTTTTTTTTTTTTGGTTAGATTGTTTTTTGAATACTACTAATTACAATCTTAATTTTTCAAGTAATGCATAAAAAATTAAAAAAAAATCTTAATTATCACCAAACAAAGAGAAGATATTTAATAGTTTATGTCAAATTCCAATGAAATGTACATAGTTGGAAGACTTATGGTGCATAAATAACAGGATTTGTACTTCTAAACAATTATGTTATATGTATATGTCATTTAGATTTTTTAAATTATAATTAAGAATATTATATAAGGATCGTTTTAATGGATAAAATAAACAAGAATTGTTTAAAAGTAGTTTATAATAATTATAAAAGCATAAAGAAAAGCATACAATTAGAATATTGAAATAAGTAACTTAGTGAAATGTTGATATATAGCTTCTGAGAATATTAATTTATCATCTATATATACTATAATGAATTTTGCCTAGGGATTGAATATGTCATTCATAATATTTTGAAATTTAGATGGAGCATTTTTTAATCCAAATGGTATTACATTCCATTCATAATGCCCAAATGGAAATCTAAGAGTTGTTTTATATCCATCTTGCTCTGCGATTTGAATTTGCCAAAGTCCACTTTTCATGTCAAATTTTGAATATAGTGTTGCATCACGAAGTCTTTTGATTAAATCTCTCTTATTAGGAATAGGGTATCTAATCCATTGCAATACTTTATTTAATGGTTTATAATTGATTACTAATCTTGGAACTCCTCTTTCTAATTCAGCTTTTTTATTGACATAAAAGGCTAAAAATTCCATGATGATTTTGATTCTCTTATTAATTTCTTCTTTAATAAATCTTGTATTTCCTCTTGACAATATTGTAATAATTTTTGATACATTTGAATTGGTCTAGCCTTTATTGAAATTTGTTTTTCATTAAATCCTTTGATGTATGGTAAAATAACTACGTGTTTTTTCCTATCCCAAAATTGATTAGGCAAATATGAGCATACTTCTTCCCAAAATTTATTTTCAATATTTTTTATTTCTTCTTTTATATTAGGATTTTCTAATTGTTCATCAATTCTTTTATATTTAATTTCCATTCGTAAATAATTAATATGACGTTGTTTATTATTTATTAGGTTAATTTGTTTATCAATTGTGTTTTGTTAGAGTAAAGAAATTTTTTTTGTGTCTATTGGTGATAAGAATTTAAAACTTATTTTTTTTCTCATAATATCAGTACGAATTCCTTGATTATCATCTTTAAATAGATATATTTGTATTAAGAATGGAGTACCTAAAATAATATTTTGAGTAAGATTTTTTACTAACATAATGTTGTTTTAAAACAATATTATTGATTACATATTTTAATTTTTGATAACTTATACTTGACTTCTAAAGACATTCCATTTGCACCATGTAATCTTTCATATGTTTTCTCATAATATTGAGTTGGAATAAGACCTTCCCTAAGACGATTTTGGTCTGCTCTTGAGTCAACTAATGTAATTGTTTCTATCTGCAATCTATTATCCATATGTAATAATATTTTTACATACCATTTTTCTAATTAATCTTTTGTATTATTTGTATATAATCTGTTTCTATTTTTTAACTAGAGTTAAATTTTGGTTTTTATTTTTAGATTCAAGTATTGTTAATCTAGTTTGAGTTTGGAGTTGTTCTAATTGTTGATTTTGAATTTCTTTTATTTGTTCCTTAAGGTTTTTCATTTCTTATTGTAATTCTCCTATAATAACTTATTTGAATAAACTTTTTAATGGATATTCATCCAATATCTTGTTTAAACTAAATGTTTCTGAAGTCTTAATACTGTTTTCTTGTTCTAGAATTTCTTTTCATTTTATTAAATACTCTCTTTTTATATTCGAGTCTTCAATTTTATTAATAATATCTAATAAAAATTGTATATCAGTATTTTTAGTAATAACATTAAATTGTTTACAGTTACATAATCCTTCTATACAACTTGAAGATTTACTAATTTTTAATGTATTATTAGTGTATTGAATTCCTTGAATATTATTATTATTATCACTAATACTATATTCTTGACTAGATTATTCACTAAATAATAGTTTATTGAGTTTATTTATCAATTCATCTTGGTCATCAAAAAGTTCGCTGACTTATTTTTCTTTTTACACTGTTTTGATTTATAACCAGGTTTTTTACAAAGTCCAGCCTATTAAATGTTTTTAGATTTTGAATAATTTCTTTTAGGTTTGTATTTTTTCTTGCTTTTCTTATAATACTGGTTATCAAACCGGCTTTTGTACTTGTAAAGCTTTTTTATTTATTCTTTTTATATTTCCTGGAATATGATGGTCGTTTAAGATTTTCATAACCATATTGTTCACAAAATGATCCCATTGTTTTACTGAATCTTTCTATTTTTCTTTTTTCTTTTTACTCTTGACATATTGCTAAACCTTTTTTTTAGAAGTAAACAATTGACTATATGTCATATTTTCCCAAGGAATTAAACATCCTCCTGTTAATTCTATTAATTTATTGATTATTTTTTTAGAAAAGAATTTTGGTAATCCTATAATAAATCTCTCTTTTCAGAAAGAAGTATTATAGTCTTGTCTTTTAAATATATTCATTATAAATACATCCTTATGCCATCTAAAATCTCCTAAAGTTGGACATCAAAGATTTGTTAAAATTATTTTTGAACTAGCTAATTCTTCTTTAGGATTTCCTATGAAATGCATTGAAATAGTATATATTAGTACTCCTATAGCATATAGCATTTTGAGTTTCTCGGATAGTTACAAATCCATCTTCATCTTCTACCTGAGTCTTTTCTACATGGTTAAGTATTATTGTTGATTATTAAATCTTAAACAGTTGTCCCACCAATATTTTAGTGATCCTATAAACCCTACAACTAATAACTTAGCAGCCTCACAATCACTTGTTTTATACGCTTTATAAGCGGCAGATGCCATTCCCATTTCTTGTAAGGTATTAATCATTTCATGTTCTGACTTACCATCTATATTCCATTCATAAATTGAATCAACTGCATATTTATTTGAAATAAATTGTTTTCTTTCTTCGTACATTAGATCTGATGGAGTAACTCAATATACTATGTCAGTCTCTCTAGTTCCTAGTAGTTGAGAGTGTGTGAGTCCGTTGATAAGCCTGAGGTGTTCCTGTAGCATTTCCTATCCTAATAGAATTGTATACTAAAATTTGAAGTTATTAATAGTTCAAAAATGGCATCTGCAATTAGAAGATATCTAAGTTTTAAATCTAGTAGAAATCTCTAAGATAATTAGTTCAAGAAAAATAATGACAAAAATTACTAAGTTTAAACAAAATTTGAATAAAAATACACTACCTAATATTTCTCCTAATAGTATCTATGAAATAGGAACTTTTGATTTTAAAATTGCCTATTCAATAAAAGAGCATGAAGAAACTTTAACTTCGCAAAATGAATTTGAAGAAATAAGATTACTTAATCAACTAGCTATAGAAAATTATAAGCAAAATGGATATTATTATATGCACTTTGGATTAATACAAATTGCTATAAAATCATTATTAAAAATAGGAATAAATTCTTAGTATTAATGTTATTAAGGGATAAAACATTATTAAAATTTCAAGATTCCTTATTATGAATAGTACAGTCAAATCTTTGCAATGGTGTTATTTATTTTAATTGTGCCTCAAATTTTCAAGTTAGTCTGCATGATCCAACAATATTAGATATATTATTTTTAAATATACATCTGCCAGAATAAGTTTTACACAAAAGAGATATAGATATTTATTACTGTATAGAATATATTTTAAACAAACTAGTTCAAAATTCAATCTTAGATGTAGATTATAAGATACTAGAGAAGAAACAATAATATTGACAGTAGAAACAGAATAAAATACTCCAATATCAACTTATACCCCATATTTACTTAAATAGAATGAAATCACTATACCAAAAATTTGGCGACTAGATAATCCATTACCACCTAGAAATATAGCACAACAAGAAATAGCCCAAATTAGTCAAAATTCTGAAAGAAAGATTTTATTAAGATTTAATTCTTTAAGAATAGGAGAAACTTTATCAAGTTATTCTGATATTAAATATGCTAGGAGTTCATCTCCATTACCAAAAACCAGTTGTTTTAATTATAGAAGTACACAAAGAAGTGAAATAAACAATAACCCTCCTTATACAGTAAATTATACAACACCTATAGTAGAACCAGTCAATCAATCATCTCCAATGTCACCTACACAATCAAATTTTTGAGCTATTAATGCTATTCAAAAAGAAGATTTTGAAATTAATAAAGAATATTTAAGAAATGACTTTATGCAAAAAAAAAAAAGAAGAATTTTAAGAGAAAATGGTATTTTAGTACATTTCCTAAACAAAAAAAATGAAGAAATTAGAGAAGAATGGTATAATGAAATGATAAAATAAAAGTTGATATTCCTTTCTTTACTTGGTTTGATACGTATGCATCAAGACATGATATACAACTACCATATAATAGTCAACATATTAAAGTTCAAATAAATGAATTGAAAAAATGAGAAACTACACAACATGAAATAATTTAATCAATACACCCACCTTTAGAACAAATTAAGATTAAAACAAGTGAAACAGAAGTAATGGCAACACCATTTAAAAAAGGATCTAATAAACCAGATAATGAAAAGGCAACATTACGAGATATTAAGGAAATTTATGAACAAAATAAATTTCGTAATCAATTACCTCATACTATATCTAAACAAGTTACAAAAATAAAGATCAAATAGATAATATTAAATTAAAACAATCCACAACATTTTCTCTGGATATTTCTCCACCACTATTTAAATCGGTTCAATAAAATAATACATCAATAAAACTTCCTAAGATAGACTTAATTAATCAAATTAATTAAAAACTTAAGATATTACCAAGTTCTTCCAAAATTATTAATATAATAGATCAAAATCAGCAAAATGATATTCAATCTATTACAACATCTGAAGATATAGATGAAATTAATAAAACAAGTAGAAAAGATAAATGGAAACAAGCTCCCACAAAAAACATATTATCCAAGACATACTCCACCAGCTCTAATGTACGAAGAAAGAAAATAATTTATTTCAAATAGATCGATATGCAGATGATTCAATTGATGAATGGAATATAGATGGTGAGTCAGACCATGAAATAATTAATACCTTGCAAGAAATGGGAATGGCATCAGCTGCTTATAAAGCTTATAAAACAAATGATTATGGGGCTGCCAAGTTATTAGTTACAAGGCTTATAGGATCACTAAAATATTTGTGGGACAATTATATAGGATTTAGTAATCAACAAATAGTACTTAACCATGTAGAAAAGACTCGGGTAGAAGACGAAGATGGATTTGTAACTATCTAAGAAACCCAAAATGCTGAAGAAGTACTAATATATACTATTTCAATGCATTTCATAGGAAATCCTAAAGAGGAATTAACTAGTTCAAAAATAATTTTAACAAATCTTATATGTCCAACTTTAGGAGATTTTAGATGGTATAAGGGTGTATTTATAACAAATATATTTAAAAGACAAGACTCCAATGCTTCTTTCTAGAGAGAGATTTATTACAGGATTATTGAAATTCTTTTCTGAAAAAATACTCAATAAATTAAAAGGAGGAAGTTCAATTTCTTGGAAAAAATATAACATATGGTCAATTGTTTGCTTTTATTAAAAAAGAAGGTTTAGCAATATGTCAAGAACAAAAAGAAAAATAGAAAGATTTAGTAAAACAATGGAATTATTTTGTGAACAATATGGTTTTAAAAATCTTAGACCACCATCCTATTCAAGGAAATATAAAAAAAATAAATCAAAAAATCTTTATAAGTACAAAAGCCAGTTTGATAACCAATATTATAAGAAAAACAAAACAAAAATACAAGCCCAAAAGAAATTATTCAAAATCTAAAAAACATTTAATATGTTGGACTTGTAAACAACATGGTCACACGTCAAAACAGTGTGAAAAGAAAAATAAAGTCAATAAACTTTCTGATGACCAAGATAAATTGAAAAATAAACTTAATAAACTATTATTTAGTGAACTATGTAGTCAAGAATATAGTATTAGTGATGATGATAATGATATTCAAGAAATTCAAGATACTGATAATACATCAGAAATTAGTATATCTTCAAATTATATAGAAGGATTATGTAACTATAAACATGCTAATGTTATTACTAAAAATACTGATAAATAATTTTTATTGGATATTATTGATAAAATTGAAGACCCAAATATAAAAAAGAGAGTATTTAACAAAATTAAAATAAATTTTAGAACAAGAAAACAGTATTAAGACTCCATAAACATTTAGTTTAAACAAGATATGGGATAAATGTCGGTCACAAAGTTTATTCAAATAAGTTACTATAGAAGAATTACGACAAGAAATTAAAAACCTTAAGGAACAAATAAAAGAAATTCAAAATCAACAATTAGAAGAACTCCAAACTCAAACTAGGTTAATAATACTTGAATCTAAAAATAAAAATCGAGTTTTAACCTCTAGTTAAAAAATAGAAACAGATTATATAAAAATAATACAAAAAATTAATTATCAAAAATGGTATGTAAAAACATTATTACATACAGATAATAGATTACAGATAGAAACAATTGCATTAGTTGACTCAGGAGCAGTAGACCAAAATTGTCTTAAGGAAGGTCTTATTCCAACTCAATATTATGAGAAAACGTATGAGAGATTACATGGTGCAGATGGAATGTCATTAGAAGTTAAGTTTAAGTTATTAAAAGTCAAACTATGTAATCAAGGATATTACTTTAAAACAACATTTATATTAGTAAAAAATCTTAGTCAAAATATTTCATTATTAACACAAATATATCCATTTAAAGTTCATAATCAAGGAGTTCATACTGATATTGTAAGAACAAAAATAAGCTTTAAATTCTTATTATCAATATACACCAAAGAAATTTCTTTACTCCAACAAAACACAATTGATAAACAAATTAACTTGATAAATAATAAACAACTTCATATTAATTATTTACAAAAGGAAATTAAATATAAAAGAATTGAGGAACAACTAGAAAATCCTAATATAAAAGAAGAAATAGAAAATATTGAAAATAAATTTCAGAAAGAAGTATGCTCAAATTTGCTTAATCAATTATGGGATAGGAAAAAACACGCAGTTAGTTTACATCAAAGAATTTAATGAAAAAAATTCCAAAGAATGCTAAACTAATTCAAATGAATTAAGAATTATTATAATATTGCCAAGAGGAAATATAAGATTTATTAAACAAGAAATTAATAAGAGAATCAAAATCACCTTGGAGTTGCGCAACCTTTTATGTCAATAAAACAGCTGAATTAGAAAGAGGAGTTCTAAGATTAGTAAACAATTATAAACCATTAAATAAAGTATTGCAAAGAATTAGATACCATATTCCTAATAAGAGAGATTTAATCAAAAGACTTTATGATGCAACACTACATTCAAAATTTGATATGAAAAGTGGATTTTGGCAAATTCAAATCGCAGGACAAGATAGTTATAAAACAGCTTTGACAGCTCCATTTAGGTATTATGAATGGAATGTAATGCCATTTGAATTAAAAAATGCTCCATCTGAATTCCAAAATATTATGAATAACATATTCAATCCGTATACAAAATTCTTTATAGTATATATAATGATATATTAATATTTTCAGAAGCTATAGATCAACATTTTAAATACCTTAAAACAGTCTTCTATGCAGTTAAGAAAAATGGACTAGTTATTTATGATTTCAAAATGAAGTTATTTCAAACAAACGTAAGATTTTTAGGATATGATATATATCAAGGAACAATAAAACCAATCCATAGAGCAATAGAATTTGCTGATAAATTTTCAGATGAAATCAAAGATAAAAATCAATTACAAAGATTCTTAGGATCTTTGAATTATGTATCAGATTTCTTTCCAAATCTTAGAAAAATTATGTAGAACTTTATTCCAAAGATTTTAAAAGAATCCTTCCCCCTGGACAGATCAACATACTAAAGCAGTCAAAATTGTAAAAGAAAAAAGTTAAAACACTTCGTTGCTTAGGAATTCCAAATCTTAATGCATTCATGATTGTAGAAACATATGTCTCAAAAATAGGATATGGAGGCATTCTTAAACAAAATTTATTAGAATCAACTAGAGAAAACTTAGTTAGATATTATTCAAGAATCTAGCTTGGACCACAAAAGAATTACTCAACTATTAAAAAAGAAATTTTATCAATTTTTTATGTATTATGAAATTTCAAGATGATTTATTCAACAAAAGATTTTTACTCCTATTGATTACAAATCTGCAAAAGAGGTTTTACAAAAAGATGTTAAAAATTTAGTTTCTAAACAAAATTTTGCAAGATGGCAAGCAATTTTATCTGTATTTGATTTTGAAATTAAATTTATCAAAGGAGAAAACAATTCTATTCTAGATTTTTAACAAGAGAATTTTGACAGGAGAAAATCAAGAGTGAAACACTTGGTAAGAATATTCAAAATGTCAGACAAAAAGATCATGAAGCCAATGACTATATCATGGCAAAGCCTAATCAATCTATTCAAGTTACAAGTATCAGAAAGGTTCCCATTGCAAACACTTATTCAGTTTTAGCTAAATATCTACTTTTATCATTTTCTCAAGCTATATCTGGGTCATCGACCTAAACAAGTACTCAATTAGCAACTTGGTCATCTACCTAGGTAGGTTCATCTATTCAAAAATCCAATTATATTACAAAACTCAACGTCTGCATCTCTAGGTTACTCAATATACTAAGTCGGTCTCTCTAGTTGAACTCAAAACCCTTACTCAAAGATTGTTCCTTCCAGATTGTCAATATGTTACAGATAATCCATTAAAAAATTGTCCATTTTATTAACTAATTTTAGTTGATACTGATAGTACTGAAATAGCCCATCATAAAGATCCAAAAAATCCAGACCAAATATCATATTCAACCTGTAAAATAAAGAAAGTCAGAACTCCTAGAGAATTTCGTACTCAATCTATTTGGACCCATATTTCGTTTTCAATTCCTTACCATCCAAATGGATATAATTATGTAGATTATCAAAAAGCTTGGTTTAATATGTTTTATCCTAGGACATTTGATCATTCTTGATTTATCTATTTTGATGCTAGTTGTCAAAAATTTTATCCATTCTGGTTCCTTGAATGGTAGTATTATTTAGGAGCCAATTCAGCAATCTACCCAAAACAAATTAATCAATTATCTTTTCCTTATTACAAAAGGCATGCTAATGTCCCTGATCAACCTCTTATTCAACAGATTAATTTTCATATAGATTTTCAAATTGCATGGATTTTATCCTAGTCCTATACCATTGAGTCTTATTATCATCACTGTTATTTATCATTAATTAGAGAATTTAGTATTAAATGATGGGATAAGTATGATATTCCAAATGTTCACTTCAAAATATTCAACAATGGATCAAAAGTGGTAAGAAGCCTATTAAATCTCAGTCCAAGTCCAAGGAGAAGACTATAAAGCCCGATACTCCAACAAAAATAGAAGCCCAAGCCTAGGACAAATCAACTTCTTCAAAAGGTTCTAAGAAGAAAATGTCAAAAAGTGAACAAATCAAGCAATTAATGGCCCTTATTCAATAGATGTCGGACAACTCATCTGATAGTACTCAAAATAATCTAGAAAAAGACTCGTTTGGCGGACACTATCTCAAGATCTATATGATCTATAAAGACCAATTAGCCAAAAAGTAGTTCTATTCAACCCCCATTTTTCATCTCATAAGCCCCCACCTCTTATTTAGTAAGGGTAAAATGATAATTTAGATAATTTACCATCAAACTCAAATTCAATTTTAGATATATTTATGGTAAGCTTAATTAAATTCTCATTTAATCTTTAATCAACATCCTTTTTTATATCATCTACTTCTTACTTAATACAAGGTTGATTAAATTATCATTTTATTTCTAGTTAAATTATTATTTAATCTTAATAGTCTTTAATTTTTTTCAATCTTTGTTTACTATCAATGATACCTGAAAAAGAAAAAGTGATGGTCTTAATATTAATCAATTTTTTATCATGTATTATTAAATTCTTCAAGCTCATATAAAAAAATAATCAATCAAATATTTCTTAGGGAGAGAGAAAGAAAATGGATGATTTGATATCCATTAGATCATTGATTGAAATTTAAAAAGAAAAAAAGATAAATGAATATTAATAAATTTGAGAAGAAAAAATATAAAAATGGAAGAGAGAGAGATGGATGGCGTGTGCGAGAGAGAAAGAGGGTGAGGTTAGTCATTAATTGTGTTAGAGAGAAAATAGAAAAGAAATGATAGAGATATATAAAAAAAAGAATTAAGAGTTTTTGTTAAATTCATTAACTCAATATTAATTATCTTATGTATTATATTTTTATTACAATCATGTCCTTATTTCATGTTGAGTTGGGAGCTAATGAGCTAAAAAATGAAGGCTGAATAAAATTACTCTTAGCAAAAAAGACAAAAGTGTCCAACTCAATTCCATTTCATATTTTCTAGAAGGTCGTTGGAAATCATAAAGCAAGAATATTACAAGTCATATAAAGATAAACATGGTGGCCTAGTTTTCTTGAAAATTGTTCAAGTTTATAAAAAACAGTAAAAGTTAAGTTTATTTGTTAAAATTTGTAATGATTGTGTTCCTTATAATTGTACCCATATGTATTATTAGTTAAAAATATTTTGGGTTAGTAATTATGTTAGTGGATTTCAAGCATTTTCAATTAGGTTAGTCAAAGATAATTAGGTTAGTAATTATGTTAGTGGATCTAAGTGTATGAAAGAAAGCTTGTATTCAAGGAAAAGACATCGATACAAATCAGTAAGTCTTTGCCTTCAAAATTCTCTTGTAAACTTTTCAAAATAATATTCAATAAAAGTAAGTTTTATGCATTCCTAATCTTTAACATTTTCAACATACTTGTTCATTAACTAAGTTACTTATTCAATATTCTAATTGTATACTTTCCTTTATGCTTTTATAATTATTATAAACTATATTTAAATATTTCTTGTTTATTTCATGCTTTTAAACGATCCTCATTGTAAGTGGTATTAGAGCCATAAGTTTTGAATCAATCATAGATTTTATTTAATAAAATTTAAGTCAATGACAGAAAAGAGTGAACTAAGAACACATATTCGAACACATAGAATTGAATATAAATTATCTTAAAAGAAAATGGTTTAGTATATCACATGAAGATAAACTAGAACTATCTTCATGTGATATACTAAACCATAAAGGAAAGCATACAGTTTAGTGGATACATATATACATACATACATATATATATTGATTTAACATATAAATATGTTCTCAACTTTTCTCGTTTTTAGCCCTTATTCCACCACGAACAGCGGAGTAAGCTCTCAGGCCTTCCTTTCTTCGGCATTCATTCGGCTCAAAATAATCTTGGGCTACCTTGCTACGGGTGAGAGAAGCAATCCTTTGAAAATATGAATCTTGACAAGTCGTTCAAGCCGCATTATAACTTTTCTTAGGTGGTGTTTGTTTTCTTCCACTTATCACTCAACACTTAAAGTGTTTAGATTTAAATCTTAAAATTGTTGTTTATTTTTTAAAATTTTTGTTTATTTTTTCATTTAGCACTTATTTTAAGTGATAAATCACTTAATTGAAAAAGTGAAAATTTATCACTTTTTCTAATCACTATTGTCTAAATGAGGTGTTAAAAATTTTATGCCATAAATATCCTCACATATTAAAATAATATAAAGTTTATCCAATTTTTTAATCATTATTGTCTAAATGAGGTGTTAAAAATTTTATTCTATAAATATCCCAAAATATTAAAATAATATAAATTTTATCAAATTTTTATTTATGGATATTATTTTAATTTATTAAAATGTACAATTTTGGTATATTTGTGATTGTTTTAGTACTTATTATCAAATTATTATATTATTTATTACTATATTTATAATTACCATATTAAAATATGATAAATATTTTTTATAATTGGTAAGCTTTCATTTATTTTTATTAATATTTCAAATTAATTAGCTAATAATACGTTGAATAATAACTATTGAAAAATTTGATATCATTATAAATAGTGAGTTTTAAAATAAATAATATATTTGATAGAATTTTATTATATATTATAGGGACAGTTTTTTTGAAACTTCAAAAGTTATTTATTAGATTGCTAAAGACATTTTATTTTATTTAATAGTATAAATTTAAAATAAAAAATTAATATTTAATATTATCAGTTAAAAGATCATATTAGTTTTTTTTCTTTTTAAGTTTATGAAATGAAAAACACTTTAATTAATATGATTATTCATCTATGATTCAAAATATGGTCCTCAAAATGTAATGGATAAAATACTACTCTTACAATTTTTTTTTTTATAAAATTGATATGGCTTAAACTTGATCTAATTGGAGGAATGAATTTTAAAAATTGATAATATTAATGATATATTAGTTATACAATAATATCATATGAGTTTATATAATATAATATTAACTATTTAAATGAAAAAGAATTTTTATTTAATTTTAGTTAATAATTATTTTTTAAAGGTTGTAAGAAATATAATATTAATTATTTAAATGAAAAAAAATTTATTTAATTTTATTAACTATTTAATTTTAAATGATTGTATAAATATAAATATAAACAATTTACATTTTAACAAGGATAAAAAAGTCACATTATAGGTAAAATATTCTCTTTCTATTTTTTTTAAGTGGTATCTAAAAAAACAAACAAACATCCTATTAAGTAGTGTAAATTAAGTTCTAAAAAGTGTTTAGATTTAAAAAGTGTTAAGTGATTAAAACAAACACCATTTTACTCTTGAAAAGTTTTCTTTATCTCTCTACGCATGGAAGGGAAATCTTGTCAATATGAATAGTGATTAGCATGTTAGCTAGGAAATAGGCGTCGAACAAAGCCGCAATTATATCTAATCATATTCTCGTTAAATCTGACCCATCTATTCGTTAGGTAAATTCTTATATGCGATATGCTAAATGAATATAATTATATATTAGTAGCTCTGTTGCTATTCTCGTATTCGTCGCTTAAGCGACTTAATTATGTATAAATAATATATGTGGGAAGGAATCTTATCTCTACGTTGTATCTCTTTATGAGATTCCTAGCTAGGTTCATGAAAATATTCAAATTCGTCAACCAAATCATTTTTGGACCAATATTTGCCATGTGTTGGAAAATGATCTAGCTGATCACTAATGAACTATAAAAAATTAATAAAATAATCTCAATTTATAAGAATATTTTCAAAAATAATTCTACTTTAAAAAATTTTCATATTACAACTTTATGCTCGATGGTTCAATAGTTTTATTAGTATGTTTGACATTTCCACGAGTGGCAGCCATGTTCAACTAGAGTATAAGACTATGGCATGAAAAATTTTGAGAAGAAAGTTATTTTTGAAGAGTTTTTAAATTAAGGTGTTTATAAAATTTTTCCAATGGGCAATAACTATTGCGGAGGAGATACCTGATTGAGGTTTCGATACCAGCAATCATCTGCACATTCCTTCAGGTCTTCAGGTCTGTCCCAATCATTTTATAATTAACAATAATATTAAATTTGTAATATTTATACAATATAAATTTTACAATATGACATAATAATCTAAGTAGTAAAATCCTATTAAAGATGTAATTTCTGTCATCTATTTTTGTTTTTTCCTTCCTCCAGTGAATTTTGGTTATATAGACTGTAACGTCATATTAGAGAATATATATTATATGAATATTATAAGTCTAACATTATTCTATAATTAATACCTAATACAGGAGATCTTAATTAATTGAGAAGTTCAAGGCCTATTATTAAGCTAAAATGGTCGGCGCACGATCAATGATAACCTCAAGCCACATACTCCAATAATCACAAAGTAAGTTACTAACTGAATTCGAATGGGAAGAGAAAACAGCCTTGCAATTGATTTCTTCTGTAGTTATTTTGTAGGGGATGTCCAGAGCTGGCTGCCGAAGCCCAAGCCCAAGCGGAAAAGGGCCTCTGGCAGATAGTGAGAGCTCTGATCTGCCGAGTTTGAGTAATTACTACAAGATGTTGGGCGTAGACCGTAAATCCTTTTCTGAATCCATATTTGGATGATGGTGGCGGTCCAATGACGTATGGGACAGTGCATGAGTACTTGGGATTTTGGGAGATGCCATAAAAATTGCCAAGTTACAAGGAAATTATTTTGAATTTTAAATTTTTTTTTTTCTGTTGTCTAACTAAGTTCAGCATCAAATGTTTCTGACATGGAAAAACTTTTGCTATCTTCTTTTTTATCACGTTTATAAGTTATTAATTATAATTTTTTTTACCCTAAAGCAATGAGATTCAGAGATGTCTCTCTTATGCCAATCTAAGAGAGAGATCAGTGTCATTGTATTTGTATGTAGAAGACAAAAGGATGCATAGCCGACGAGCCAAGATTGAATTTTTTTATTGCGGAAAGGAACTTGACATCCTTTCAAATTTCAAAACTCATCTAAAATTGATTACATACCACTCAGCTTCCAGTATATGTAAGAGAAAATTTACTTTGGTGAAGATGACAATGGTTAAAATGACAGTTGAAGATTTGACTTTAGGATCTTGGCAATAGGGTTTGACAGAGTAGAAGATACTCAAATAAAAAGATATTCAAATAAATTAGAAGAGTAAAAAATACAAAATGATTAACTTGTATGATAAGAAGAGAATTTGATAGATAAAAAAGAGTGAATGACATTTCTTTGTATAGGTAATAATTATTAGTTTGGTAGAAAAATATTTTCATCTATTTAAAATAGAAAGTATACGTTTCCATTTAATTAAAGTTAATAAAAATATTTAATTAATTAAATACACTAGAAACAAAAAGTATGTAGATCCACTAATTTAAAAAATATATCAATTATATCTCTTTATAAATATAATTACATCAAAGATATGGGGTGATTGAAATAAGAAATGGGAATAATCTACAAGTCTATTACACTAAGATATTAAAGAAAAATAATTAAATTTTTGTAGTCAGAATCGAACCGGGCCCTCCAAACTTCCATGCAGTTCCATCCACACGGAGGATGGAGTTCGATGTGTGGATCTTGGAAGAAGCTTAAAAAAAATGTTCTAAGCATGTTTTGTGTTGCCATTTTGAAAAATGTTCAATGCATGCTCCTAAATATGATATCCTAAAAACATATTTCAAAGGACAGATAAATGAAAATTTTGAATTTTCAATAAATTTTATATTCAAAAGGAAAAAGGAAATGGTAATTTAAAATACACTAAAATAATCAATGTTTTATTTTATTTTTGTCTTGTTAGGTACATGTTAACATCTGAAAAGATTTTTTTTTTTTTTAAAGACAGTTGAAATTAGCATAGAAATATCATGCGCATGCTGTTTGAGGTCAATGCATTAGAAACATTCTTTGCAAACAGGGAGATACTTGTTGTTTGAAAAATGTTCCAAGAATGTTTATGCAACGCGGTGTGTAACAAGTAAATACAAAACGATAGGATTTGCTTAAAACATCCTATAATCATGTTTTGCTTGAAAAACATTCCAAGTGCTCATTTGTCATGACTAATTGGAAAATAAAAAAAAAGACCTTAATTATTTAGGATTCTTAAAAATAGATCAATTCCTAAAAAATTTGTATGTCATGATTTTATTTGATACTAAATATCCTCTATCAAATTGTAAGATGTTGTATTGGACATTATCGAATATTATGGGATACTATACCAAACACTCTATCTTATGCATCAGGTATCGAATAAGATCATGATATGTAAATTAATTTTCAGTGCTTGAACCATTTTAGTAATCTTCCTCTTAAATTTTATTTATTTTGGCAATTCCTCCTTATTTATATACGTACTCATGATAAAAAGTAGATTAAAAAAATTATTTACACTTATTAGGAGAAATCAAAATAGTAGATTTTTTTCAATAAGCTCTATTAATAAGTTTAATAGTAAAGGTATTTATATTACCCAAAATTTCAACTTCATCTCTCGTTTCTCTATATCTAAACTTATTTTTTCTACTAATTTATAATACAAAGAATCTGAGCTACTATAATCAACAACTTTATCAAAAATGATGATGATGATGATTTTGATGATAATATGAGTTATGTTAATATATATTCTTTTTTTTTTTACCTTAAATTTTGACACTCTTTATATCCATTGATTTGTCACAATCCAATTGCTAGAAATTAATTGAGTTGTTGATTTAGAATCAAAGATAACTATCTTTTGACTTCTCTTTTCACAACCATTGGATTATAACAAATCAAAAATTTTGGATCAGTGTCAAATTTTAAGCTACAATATAGCTTGACCCCTAATAATAATGACTAGAAGACGTATTTGAGTTTCTTATGAAATGTTCTAAGCATATTGTTACAACCCGCCCAATTTGCTTGCTAGACGCACGAGCAGCTGCGCTAAACTTTAAGCTCGTGACAATATGCTCTCTCAAGGTTGAATATAATAAAAAGCATTCTTGGCAAACAGGCTATGTGATTCTATTTTCTTGAGAATTGTTCTAACGCATGTTAATGGGAGGGGTTGTAGAGCAAATGAAAAAATAATATTTATAAGGAGGAGGGATTGTCTTTGTTGAAAGTTCTAAGGCCCATCAAAGGGTCCAAGGGCTATAACCACAGAGTGCAAATGAGGCTTTGGGCACTAATTCTATAATCTTGTCACTGTTTCGGCCTTCAAGTATTTTTATTCATGTTCCATTCTCATGATACTGGAACTCTTTTTTTTTTTTTTTTTTGTTCGCTCATAAGAAATGATAAAATGTGAAGACTTTGCAAGTAGGTGAATTGCACATAGAAATAAAATTTAGGCCATGAATGAAGTTATAAGGTTAGGCCTGAACATTTTCAATTTGTTTAGTTGCTACGAATTGAACATTTACAATTTTTGTTCAATTTAATATAATCGAATAAGAAAATCTTATGCTTATGTAAATAATCATGACTAATTTTTCAATTGTAAGAAACTAATTTTTTTTTTGTCATCTTCAATTCAATATAACTAAGTAAGCGTTGCATAAAATGTAAAATATTAACAAGAATAAAGCTTCAAAACAACCTTCATGAAAAACCTTAGAGGAAATAAATAAATAAAGTTTTAACATATTAAGTTATAAAAGAGTAAAGCTCTAGATAAACAATAAAACAAGGAAATAACTTTTGAGTCTTAAAGAAAAAAAGTTGTATAGTTTCTTGAAAATAAGGATTACAATGGTCAGTGAATTGTTTAAGAGAAATTTAACTATAAAAGGGATAAGTTTGGTATTATTTCAAAAATATGTATAAATTTTAATTTTAAGATATTTTTTAATTAAATGGGACTTGGGGAGAGATTTTGAGAGACACAAATAATAACACTCTTTTATAAATATAATAGGAGATCTCTATGCCAACAATCCTTGCTATTATTGTTATTATTATTATTTGTTTAATGGGATGTGAGAAATGCTGTCAACACTCGTTCAATAGCTCTCTCCATTACTTAATATACTTGTTTTTATGCCATGAGTTAAATTTTTTAAGAATTGACAAAACAAACTAAATAAAATTATTGGATATATGACATCAATTCACAATATTTTATCCCCCACTTTTCTCTTCTCTTATTGGTCGACTGCACTACATCAGAGTAGGATAGACTCGCTCTAAAATAATCATGTGGATAAAAGGAGATAAATAGTATATTTGGAGTGAATTAACATACAAAATAATAGTATGCGATTTCTTTTGGGATTTGGGTTTTACTAAATCAAATCATCAAGTTGTACATCACTCACAATATAGCTGTAATCAGAATCTATCTAATGAGTGAATTAATTATTTCATTGAATCAAACGAATTAAAACAATAATCACATAAAAGAAAGTCTAGAATACTTTTGAGAAACATATTAAATTGATATGATATCCCATGACAATCATAAATTATATATATCTTTAAAAAAATAAAATAAAAATTTTTGAAAATGATGACTAGCAATCCTCTACATGGAATGTTGATTGACCAAATTATACAAATCCCAATAATACGAGGCATCAACCTTTTGGTGCAATTTAATACAATTTTAACCAATCTCAAATCTCTCTAGGATTTGGATGATAAAGTTGGATTACCTTTTTCCACCGAGGAATAATTTAATATTCTAACCTTTCACTACCAAAAAAGAATAATCTAACCATTAATTTATTGGCCTATGGGAGCATGATGTTGATAATTTTCATGATTAGAATATATAGTGGCACAAAGTCTTCTATATTAATTTAGTAATTAATTAATTAATTAATTAGTAGGTTAGTTGTCATAATTACTTTTCGATTATTGTCATAGGTAGTCTCCCTATGAAGGACCAGTCCAGCATAGCATAGCTTAGCCTCTTTGCATTCTCAATCTCTCAACTGTACATAGAAACTCTATATCTCTTTGCCGTCATGCAATTACACTAAGGTTTTGTGCTCTTGATCTACTAAGAAATTAATTATTGCCATGCTTTGTTTGTATTTTTTTAAAATCTTTTATTAAAAATCCTTCTACCCACTTTTCAATGTAATTTTGAATTATGTTTGGGCATCTATCGCTATCCCTAACCCCATATTTAAATCAAATTTCTTCTTATCCGATGAGAAAAAGAGAAATCAAATAATCTCAAAATCTTTTGCATTGGAACAATTTCATTGTTTATTTATAGATTAACGAATAATAAATCATTAGTCCCACCATTATTAAAATAAGTAAATAACTCTTGTTTTTCATGAGAAGCAATCAAATTCAACAGCCATTGAATTTAAATATTTAAGAACAATAATTGAAATAGTAAAAGCAGGTAACTGTAATTAAAAAATAGTAAAAATAATAGTTGCAATAGGTTAAAACAGTTTTGTTGATAAAATATAAAAAAGTGCATACAACGGGCAGGTCCCAATTGGGGGGTCAATTGAGTGCGCCAATCCCATGACTTAGGAGACAATGAAATGTGAAAATTTTAAGTTCACTACAAAGACACAAACTTGAGACCTCGATGTAATTGAATGGATCAAATTCTAAGTTTCTCGACCAACTGAACTACCCTTTGGGGCTATTATTGTTGTTGTTGTTGTTGTTGTTGTTATTTCACAATATAACATTTTTACTCATTAAAAAAAAAAAAGAAGCTTTCGTTAACATGTGCCTTTGATAAAGATTCATGTGTTAGCATCATTCTAGAAGTAACAGTAATTGTAAATTATAATTAGACTTTGTATATGTTATAGTGGATAACTGGAACAAGGCTTTGGGAATCAAATTCTTCTCATCCTAATTTAATTTAAATATATCTAATTTGAATTTGGATATTAAAAAAGTGACTGAGTTTGTAATTAGTTGACTATGAAAAAAGGGTTAAAATAGAGCTTTTTGATTTGAGTTGGAATACAAATTTCCAATAATTGATTCTGTTTACTATAAGGTCATGATTTAAATCAAAAAGTAACTTTTAATTAATGTTTGCCAACTTAACAACCACATATATATATATACCTATTTGAATAAGGATAAACAATTTACTAAAAATTCGTTTCTCTTACTTAAAGAAAAATAGTTACATTGAAATATCATTAATTCCTTATAAAAAAAATTACTAACTAGTTTAACCAAGGGATTAACTTTTTTTTCGTTTGAAGTCTGGTTTTAACTTATTCTTATAATTTAGATCTTTTCATAATGTTAATTTTCTTAAATCAAGGCATCTAAGACCAGGGATAGAGTCAGCATAGGCCTAGCAGGGGCAATTGCCCCTCCTGGGCCAAAAGAAAAAATTAAAATATTATTTTTTTCAATTATTAAAAATGTATATTGTTATAAATATATATATTTCTATTTACATTTTATTTATCAAATAAAATTTTTTTATATTTTCTCTATCATCACTCATTAATTTGTTTTGCCTTTATTATTTTTATTTTTATCTTTAAAAAGATAAGATCCTTTTGAATTAATAAGTTTAAAATTTTATTTAATTATATTATTAATTACTTTATTTTATCATTTCTCATGTAATTAGAACTTAAAATTGATATGATAAATATTAATTTATACCCCAAATAATGTTGATTAAAAATATTATAAACTTTCTAAATTTACAACTGTATTTTATTTATATTAATTTATTTTCTTTTATTATTGTTCAATTTTGCCCCCTCTAAAAATAATTTATGGCTCCGTCCTTGTCTAAGACATTTTCATTTAAATGGAAAAGTTAAAGGTTTTAGCTTTTATCTGAATATAAATATATGAATCATTTATTATTTCTTTAATTTTCTTAAATGCATTTATAAAATTTATTTATGACCAATTTGTACATGGCCTAAAATTTTAATTTTGGAACATCATTATTTATTTCTAATTTTATATTATGATTCTCTATATATTTTTAAAATTGTGTGATGGTCATTAGCTTATTTATATATCAAATTCTTTTAGGAAAGAATAACTTATTTACCTAATTATACACATTTAAATAAATTAAATTTTTAATAAATTTTGATATGCAAATATTTTTACTATGTGAAAAAAATCGCGAGTGAAAATAATATATATATATATATGTAAAAATATTAATTTTTGGACATTTCATTCAACTACTAAAATAAATAAAAAAACATATACAGAATTTTATATTCAAATCTATTTGTATTTCAGTTTAATTCAAACAAAAAATTAGTGGCCCCTTAAGTTGCTATGCTTTTAGATATGTCATAAATTAATTTTATTATAAATTTTTAAGGATAACTTATATGGAAATTCTTTTTAATAAATTTTGAAGTTTTCTATTAGTTTTCTTTTAGAAGATATTTATCTTAACTTATATGCTAGAAATTTCAAACAAACTATTAAGTTAATAAAAAGCCAATTTATAATTGCTATTGCTGTGGAAAAAAAAAATTGTTTCTGCTTTTGTAGAAAAAAATAAGCATAAAAAAAGTGAAAGGATGTTTATAAACCAACTTTTAAAAATTACTTTACTTTTTCAAAGCAATATAAAGGTGTTTGGGATTGTTGTTGTTGTTGTTTTTATTATGTGCAAACTAAAATGGACATGTGTATTATTACTTTGTAAAATATTTAACTACGTAATACATAATAAGGGTAAGGGTAACATCACTCAGCCCCCCAATGTTTGCCAAAACATCGGTGCCTAGGCCGATTTTTCAAAAACCATCACAAAACCCCTTAACCATTAATGGTTTCCATCAAAATAAAATGATAATGACATAATGTCATTTATACCCTTATCTCTAAAGTGAAATATCATAATGTCATTTTATTTTACTTTTCAAAAGCAAAATAAAAGTGTTTTGGATTGTTATTGTTATGGCTTTTATTATGTACAAACTAAAATAGACACGTGTATTATTACTTTATAAAATATTTAACTATGTAATACATAATAAGGGAAAGGCAATCATCACTCAACCCCCCAATGTTAGCCAAAACATCACTGCCCACCCTAATTTTTCAAAACCATCACAAAACCCCTTAGCCATTAATAGTTTTCATTAAAATAAATTGATGATGATATAATGTCATTTATACCCTTATCTCTCAAGTGAAATATCATATTTACCTTTTTATTTTAAATTTCAGAAACTTGTAAATGTTAGAATTCGAGCCTAATACCTATTAATTACAAAACATTTGCTCTATCATCAACCCAAAAAGATAATTTAATTTTAAGTGAACAAAAAATTTATTTAACCTATTTGACCAAAATTTATTTAAGTGTTAAGATTTTTTTATTTTAATCAGGTTTAATTTTTTCATTTTGATATAGATTTTTTTTAATTAGGTTTAATTTTTTATTATGATATAGATTTTCTTTTTTATTTTGATTATGTTTAATTTTATCTTAATATAGTTTTTTATTTTGATTAGGTTTAAATTTTTTATTTTGATATTGTTCTTTTTATTTTGAATAGGTTTAATTTTTCAAATTTTGATTAGGTTTAATTTTTTATTTTGATATTGAATTTTTTTGTTTTGAATATGTTTAATTTTTTATTTTAATTAGATTATATATATATATATTAGGTTTAATTTTTTTTATTTTGATATAGATTTTTTTTCATTTTGATTAGGTTTTATTTTTTTATTTTGATATGGATTTTAATTTTTTTATTTTCATTAGTTTTCTATCTTTTATTTGATTTTCTAAAGAATAAAGAAAAGAAATAAATCAAATAGCTTGACTTTTAGCGAGGACTGTGTTATTGGGATTTGAGTTTGGTTACAATTTAGGTGTTATTAGAATTGAGTTTTGTTGTGGTGACAGAGCAAATGGTGAATGAACTAGTATTTCATTCAAATAGGCTAAATAATGTTTTTATTCAATTAAAATAAAAATTTTCTTTTGGCTTAGTGGTAGAGTACATTTTTTATAACTAAAAGTACCAAGTTTGAATCCTGATATCTACAAGTTTCTAAAATAAAAGGGTAAATATGACATTTTACTTGAGAGATAAAGATATAAATGGCATTGTCTTATTATTAGTTTATTTTAACGAAATTTATTAATGGTTGAGGGTTTTGTGATGATTTTTGAAGACCAGGGTGGGCAGTGATTTTTTGACAAACATTGGGGTGCTGGGGTTATTTCCCATAAGGATAAATGTATATTTTTGTTTCTTATTGAGGGCAATTTTGATATTTTAGAAGCAGAAGTTGGTCTCCAAAAATAGCTGATTCGCCACTTTTAGACTCCTTCATTAAAATTTATTTTTTATGTAACAACTTCCTTTTTAAAATAGGTTAAAAAATAATCCCAAACAACCAAAATTGCTATTGTTACAAAAAAAAAGTCATTTTTTTCACTTCAATAACAACCCCAAATTGACTCAAAATATGTCAATTTTTTACTCAAGTTTCACAAAATTGACACATACCTTTTCTTAACAGCCTGCCATGTCGTGTCACTTGATTCCAAATTTCTTTCAGTTATATATCAAAGTTCGAATCAAACCCAACTCATTGATTAATGTTCTTTTTCATAAAATAATTTCGCGGACTTACATGTATATCCATGTGAAATTAATGAGAAGAATATTACAGAAGTCTAATAATTAATAGATGTTGATAGATCCACACAAGTGGCACGATCCTCAAGCTTTGTTGCTTTTGGGGACCTCTAGGCATTTCTATTTAATGGGTACCAAACTAACCTGCACAAACTAAAATTAATTAAGGAAATTTTAAAAGATAACCTAATTGAGGAGGTTATTTTGAATTTAAACCTTGATTCTTCTTCCGAAGTCTTAACCAATGTCAGAGTTATCAAAGAAATGTCAAATTATGAACAACATAGCCTTATTCGTTTATACTCTGCATATTCTCCAATATATTTTAAATCAATATCAATTACATATATTTTTTAATATTTATAATAATAATAATATATTTTAAAATCATTTTGAAAAAAAAAACACAATATTCATAAACGAACGTAATCTTAACCCATTACTTAATACTTGTAACTCTCTAATAATGTTTGATAAGAATTGAACAAGCTGTGAACGTGTTAAACAAATGTACTTGATAGCTTTTGCTAAAAAAATTTAGAGGTTTGACTGAAACACAAACCTCCCACCTTATTTTAAATATTTATAAACCAAAACTAGCCTCGACAATGATAGCACATCAATTTCCTTTTTTAAAATTTGAATCAAATTATTTTACCTTAATTGAATGAAGATTTTGATGAAAATCAAAAATTTTGTGGAGAGTTAATGAAAAAGAAAGGAAAAAAGTCATTTACAACGTTTATTATAATATGTAACCTAGAGAAGTTAACGATGGGTATATTTTTATAGGAATGTTATACAAGGTTCTCTTTATATAGTACTCATTATTAACTTAGGACTTGTTAAATACAATTTTAAAAACTATTTTTTTCTATTTAATAAATTAAAACATGATTCAAGTTATATGTGCAAAATAATTTGAAAACAAAAATCTTATTTGAAAAGATTTTAAATGATTTTTTCTTGTTTCTCTATAAAAATAGAATGTTAGAAATAAATTACATTAACACACACACACACACACACACACACACACACACACACACACACACACATATATATATATATGTATGTATGCATAAATAATCAATTCATCAAAACTTGAGGTTTGTTGAAATCTCACATTTCATCTCTAATTATCAAAATCTCAAATACCTCTGCTCTCCATTAAGAACCATTAAAATTTCGTTAAAAAATATAAATTTTATAAATTGTCCATAGTTAACTATTCAAAATTAAAAATAACAAAAAATTAAAATTAGAAAATAAAGAAATTATCTTGAAAGACTTAAACTTTATAAAACAATTTTTTACGTGCAAATGTACAAAATTTTTATTATTTCAATATTTTAATAAATAATTTTAATAAAAATTTTTAATTATTTTTTTAAGTTTATGTACCATTTATTGTGATAGTAATTTTTTATTTTAATATTCTTGGGGTAGTGATTGATGAAAAACTATTAACAAGTTTTAGGTTTTATTTTTATTTTAAAATTTTGAATATTTTTAACAGTCAATTATAGGTGATTTGAGAAATTTATAATTTTTTGACAGTTATTAACGAATAGAGGAGGTATATGAGATTTTTAAAATTAGAGAGGATTTTAACAAATCTGAGTAAGGTTTGTAGAATTTACCTACATATATTCTAAAATCTTAATTATTATTGTTGTTTATTAAGGGACTGTTTGTGCATATTTCTGATAAAAATTCAGGAAGCTAGGACGACCAATGGAAATTAACCAGAGAAGAGAGACAAAACAGAAACGCAAAATCATCAACAACACTAGCTATTTGTAGCAGCAGCAGTAGTAGTACATTTAAATATTGTTAATTAATTAGCCAGTATCATTCTGCATTATCAACAGTGATACGATGGTGGTGGTGGCTATCATATTAAGATATTTGTTATAGTTACAAGTGCTGTCAGAGCGATTTTACAAAAGCTTAATCAGAGTACAATACGTGGCTGTAGTTTCATGGTTGGATTGATATCTGTGACTGGAATTTACAAAAGCTTAGAGAATATCTTTAACGCCAAGGAGGCTGCTATGTGATCATTTGCTTTATTAATTTTATTATAATGACAGGAAAATCTTTGAGGGTCAACAAGCTAATCTTAAAAACTGATTAAATGTAATTATCTTACCTCCACCTGTAAGAGTCAAAATCCATCAAACGGTTTAATAATATATACATTTGAATTTTGGACTGAATTATATGATTTTTTGCAGCTTAATTGCAAGAAAATATATTTAATTAATTCCTTTTGTAATTTCATAATTAAATTTTGAGGTAGGAAATTTATGGAATCATGTCATAATTCATCAAGGTATTAATTAACCCAAGTGGGATCCCCTTTACTCCTCTCAATCAACTTATGTAAATACAAGGACATATAAGGACAGATTTTGAGAGAAATTTCAAGTTTAATTGAACTGAGTTAGGTTGTAACAAATTACTTAACTATTGCACCTAATTTTTTTTTTAATAAAGGTGATTAACGTGCACTTTTAATAAAAAGTGAATTACAATGCCAAATGAGAAATCATAATTTATTTGGCATCTTCTGTTCATTTGATTAATGATATCTTGGGCACAAATTCCAATGTTCAGAAATTATTTTTCTTTTTCTTTTTTAATTTTAAAAATACTACTTTGTTAGCTATTACCAGGTTACCGAACACCAATAGATCAAGACGTTTCCTTCTTCCCCCCCCCCCCCCCCGGGGCAACTATAAAAACTGAGGTTATCTTAGAGATTCTAAAAAATTAGAGTATAATTATTATATGAATTATTTTTGACATAATACTTCTAACATGGAAAAGTATATAGACCTGACAGTAATACTGTATATAAGTATTAAATAATCTCATTTTATGTTTCATTTATTGAAAATCTTATACAAATAATAATCTATTCGACTTCTATTTTGATTCAAACCAATTAAGAAAACCAGCTGAAAGTGTCATGAAATGATTCTAGACTTCTAGTGCCTTTGAAGTACTCAGTTTTTCAATTAAAATATTGTGGGAAATTTATTCAACTATATATTTAGCTAGCTAGCTCAGAACCTTGTCCAATATAATTTAATTATTTTCTCGTTGTGGTTCTTCTTAACAAACAGACTTGTACGTATGTAAAAGTAAAGGTTTGGCAAAGGGTACAAATATTAATTTTATAGAAATTTACATTTTTTTTAAAATATTCATGAGTAGTAGAATGAAATAGAATATTTTATACATAAATCACATTATCCTAAGCAAACTTAGGTGTAGTGTACTATTGTGTGTAGTAGGCGGCTATTAGGTTTGCTTCTTGAATTGGTAACCATACGTGCTGAACCCATACAAGCTAACCCAGGTTATATATAAAATATTCCCAGCTGGCTAGCCTTGTGGCCAAGTTTTAAACCATGGTGCTAATTACGCTAATTTACTCTATAATGATTGCTTGGATGATGGAAGCGCCATTATAATATGTAGAAAAAGGTAATAGTGAATGCTAATAGTACAATTAAAGGAAGAAAATAATGTTATAGGAAGAAAAAGAGGAGCTAAAGCACTTGATAGGGCCCCATAACATGTCTCCTCATTAGTCCCATGATGTGATCTTCATTTTGTCCTCTCAAAACTCTCTCTTCTCTTCTCTTCCTTTCCACACCGCACCACGCCACAAGATTCTTCGCTTTTCTAATTGCTAATAAATCATCAATTAGTCTTAATTACCCAACGCTGGAGAGATCATTAAGTTGATGTTGCTGCAGTGATCATGTCGAGTAGTGGTAGTAACAAAGGGAAAGATGTAGCAGAAGGGTCGTCATCGAGATCCACTGCTCCTGCTTCTGCTGATCAGCAAAGTAACCTGAACCCACCTCCACTTAGCCGCTATGAGTCTCAGAAGAGGAGAGACTGGAACACTTTTGGTCAGTACTTGAGGAACCAGAGGCCTCCAGTGGCACTATCCCAGTGCAACTCCAATCATGTGCTTGATTTTCTCCGATACCTTGACCAATTTGGCAAGACTAAGGTGCACTTACAAGGGTGTGTCTTCTTTGGACAGCCTGAGCCACCGGGGCCTTGCTCTTGCCCACTTAAGCAAGCTTGGGGCAGCCTTGATGCACTCATCGGCCGACTTAGGGCTGCTTATGAAGAGAACGGTGGCTTGCCTGAAACAAACCCATTTGCTAGTGGCTCTATTCGGCTTTATTTGCGTGAAGTAAGGGACTCGCAAGCTAAGGCTCGAGGAATTCCATACAAGAAGAAAAAGAAGAAAAGGGTCATGACTATGAAGGCAAACGATGAAACTTCCAATTTTCCTATGCATTAATAATCTCGGTTCCTATTGCTTTTCCTAGCAAATGGTAATTTTTTATTTTTTATTTTTATTTTTTTGCTTATGATTAATCTTCTCTGCTTATTAGATGTTAGATCTAGCAATAGAATCGAATTTGATTTCATGAAACAACAATACAGCAACCATTTAATCAAACAAATGATGCAAACTTATACTATATAGGTATCGTTTGTACTTTCATAATTGAGATCAATCAAACATATATATTATATATTTCAGTTGACAGTACCCAGCTAAGGAATTTTTTTGACTGGTCTTTATACGTATATATATACCTTCAAAGTACAGGCCCCATCTTACTGATCCCTTGATAATAAACCCTAGACTGAAGGGTTTCAAAACCCTAATCTACACACAGCAATTGCTTTAAAAGAAAAGACATGTATGATATATACAGTAGTTTGTCACTTTACCTTAACATCTTTAACAAACATTAGATGCCATGATAATAGAAGATCTCTTTCTGTCTCTCTCTCCCCCTCTCACTCACACACATGAAACTTCACAGTGTTTTGTGGTTTCCCAATTTAATATTTCTCCAATATACATGTTTGCTTTTCTAAGTCCTAGCTCTTTTGAGATTCTACCACGATCGTTTGCCCGCCATGGATAGTCATAACATTATATATTAATTAAAATGTTATCCTCTATTCATAGAGTATCATGAAAAATTATGATCAGTGAAGATCTCGGGTAAGTGGGGGAACCAAAATGCTTATTCACTTCTTTTGTTTGTTGGTGGTAATAACATCAGCTACTACGAATATCTTACATGCCTGCATAGATGTTAAATCCTTTCAAGCCGGTTTTTAATGCTTTTATATATTTATAGTACTTTTTATCTCTTTTCATTCTTTTTAAATTTTTCCCATTTTGTGAATGTCCCTTTCTTTGTTTATTAATTCCATATCATGTGTAATTGACTTTTGTATTGAATCAGATCGTCTTTTGTCTGCTTACAGAAGTGCTTATGGCATTTCATTAATTATATATATATGTATACACACACAACCACAATGCTTTGCAGCTAATAATGTAGGGAGCGTTTCGACAAAGTTCGTTATGATTGATCAGACTGCAACATGTTTTAAGCAATTTGTGACAAGATTTCCAAAAGAGATTCTTTGAATAGATAGCATCAGTCTTCTCCTACACCCATTTGGATCAAAAATCTAAAATTAAATCTCTTACGGGATTCCAAGTTTGAAAAATGTTTCATATGTTTTTCGCAACATCAATTCATGACAAGTAGCTCAATTCCAATTGCAATTAATTAATGTACTTTCTCTAATTATAATATGCGTCTTTCTACTAGAAATTCTTTATCTTTTACCAAATTGCATAACATATATATATATATATCTCGTTTTGTATACATTAACTTAATTCATTCCAATTTCTGGCTTCTTTCAGGCACTTAAATGCCTCCAAGTCTTGATTCAGCCACCAGGTTCTGGAGCTCTCTCCTTACTGCAAACAACACTTCTTGGATGAAGTCCTTGATCTTCTTCGCTAGTTCAAGCAGTCTACCAATGAGAATTAATTGAAGCATGAATATTATAATATATGAAGTTGGTCGAGACAACATCCGAAGCTGAAGTGGGTAAGTTCCTTCCTTTTTTCCCCCCTCGTCTCGCGAACACTTAATATTATCAAACATATATAGTTGAAGTTTGTTCATTTCCAGTATAATTAAACGATCAATCGGTCTTTCAAAACTATGTATATTGATATTGCGAGGTTATATATATTTAGAACTTTTAAATGCCACTGGTGGGAACTATCATGCTGCCAGTCTCATTTTATAGATGGATTTTGTGGAATTTGATATATATAATTGCAAGTATTAATAATTATTGTCTCTAGTTGGCTGCTGTGTTTCTTTAATTTCATAGCTTTGAGGATTATATACTTAATTAAATTGAATGACGCATATATGTTTTTCGGTCTATCAAATTAAGCATTAGAAAATTTTTAAAGTACAACGAATACATATGCTTTCAATACACAGCTCTCTAGCCAGGTAGAATTATGAACAAACATGTAAAATGATCTATGCTTTTTTTTTTCTTCCACACCGGCCAAATGCAAACAAACTTATGAATCATAATTGAACATTTAGTGTTTGTTTGTTTATTTTTTTTAATTAATTAATCTGTCTCACAAATATTAAGACAAGTATTAAGCGGCGCAATTAGGATTGTTTAGAGTACACACATCTAATAATTATATTTTCTTCAGATAATTCACGGAAGTATCCCCCACTGATATAATGTGTTGTCCCACTTCTTGCTTGCTAATGTGTTTTGGTTCAAGTTTCCATTGGATTCCTTTTCCGTATCATTAGTATATTCATTTACATTTAGCTACTTTAGTCAACAAATATTTTATATATATATATATATATATTTTCTATTTATAGTACTTGAGATAAAGTTGCATATACAAATTTTATATACGAGTTTATTTTTCTCTCTTTCAATATCATCAGTTATTGAGAAAAGACTTGAGGTGGACAAGTGTAGAACGTCATATCCATACAATCTAATAATAGCATCCCATATATGAATTTATTGCTCTTCTGTTTAACAAACAGTTGTCTTAGCACCTTGAAATCTATGTGGTTTCGTTATGAGAATCATTTGACACTGTACGGAATGATTTATTAAAAAAAAAAGCAGTTTGTTGATTAAAATTCATTGAATACAATGTCAAAATAATTTTTATAATGAGATTAGTATTTGAGGTGTTAATGTGTGTGCTCTAAAGGCAGACCTTAAGAATATTCTTAATTAATTATAATTATTATTATTATAGGATTTAAGATAAATACTTTATATTACACAAATTACTTAAGGAGTGTATGAATCACGTGATATACTTGTCTTATCTAATAAGATTTTCTATCAACACTTGTTTAACTACTATAGTCTATTTTCTAGATACATTCCTTGAGATAATGCAATATGTCTACAAAATTAAATTTGCTTACGAAATTTATTCTCCACTTGATATGATATTTATTTTAAGTTCTCATATTACTCAGTTATCTCATTAGTTCATCACTAATATGGTAAAATAAATAAATTTCACATCACTAGAGATAGGAAATTTTGTATACAGGTAATTTTTAATTTTTATTTTTCAAATAACTTTGTTCTAGTCAATAACTGATGCACTTCCTAATTTCTTAACATTGAGTATGTCAATTTCCACTGGTCTGCCTAAAATATTTTATATCTTTCAATTTTTCCAAGCAGTCACACACACACACATATACATAAATATTAATGTTAAGGGGGTTCACATTAAGTTATAATAGATCCACATTTTTTATGGATTATCTTATTCAGTGTATATATTCGATCAACACATGATAATAATAGAATAATCTTATTTAAAAAATAAAAAAAAAATCTGACTAGTTTGAAAATTACATAGATTTTGATTTTATTTAATACATTGAAAAAAGTACCAAAAAATAATTATGCTTTTCTGAAATGAGACTCCTATTGGAATATTCTTGAATATACTATTAATTACTAGTACTGACAGCTATCTTGCCAAATTCATGTATAACTGAATAGATCTGCCATGACATTTATCTTTTAAAACCATGCCTAAGATCAATTTGGGGTTCTTTACTTTTGAATCTTCTCTTGATTGTTTATATTAAATGACAATATATTACATGGTGAAAGGGATTGGCTTCAAATTTTTAACCTTACTGAGATTGATCTTGAGACCATTTAAAAGTTATCAAGATAGAATTAGTATCATAAATTTGGCGTTGGAGTGGCCTTTTAGTTGTTTGAAAGATAAAAATTGTGCCTAGAGAAAGACAGAGAACCTTGATTAATGTTATAATCTTTATCCCATGATTACGTATCTTAATGATTAATTTTCCCTGCATTTATGCATACATATAATTAACATATATACAATCAATTACATGGTCATAGAACACATTTTAAGAAAAACCAATGTTACGAAGATATGATATATAGTTTAAAGACAAAAATTTACAGTTTTCATCAATGTAAAGGATAATTCATACAAATACACTCTTTTCGTACCATGCAAATGTCTGCACCAACATGTGTCCTTACATTAATATATATTTTAATGAAAAGTTAATAATAATTAAATCTGTAAAGTGAGACAACGAGAATATATGTGGGATTGTCAACCTAACTGAAAAAACAGAAAGTGACATACTTTGAAGCAAAATCTAAAAGAAAAAAGTTCATAATAAGGATTGTTGAGAATATATACATAGTTTGAATATCTTTACTATAACATTAACTGTGAAGAACAGTAGTCGAGACCAAATTTTTCTAAAGCTCCAGCAAGATATTGCAATATAAGCAGCTCAGCAACTTGAAGAAGTAGTGAGAGCATACACTTTCCTTATAGCCAGGAAATAGCAATGCCCCACGTATGCCAAGTTGGACGAAATCCTAAAATAAGTTCCACTAGAACTTGATCGAGTTGTCCCACTTCTTAGAAACATAAGTGACAATCATCTATTTTCTGTCTTTTTGACCAAATATTAAAGATATTCTGGCGTCGATGATCCCAATTGTTGCTACAATATTTGCCTCTTACTGTTCTTGTTTTTCTTCTTTTGTTTTCTTAATTTTTTTTTAACTCCTTGTTCTCTCTCTCTCTCTCTCTCTCTCTCTCTCTCTCTCTCTATATATATATATATATATATATATATATATATATATATTAAAAGAAGTTTGATACTGTCAATAAATACTGCTAATTTCAATAATTTCAACGAGTTTTTCTTTTCTAGATTGTATAAGGTCGGTTATTGTTATAATATACAGAAGAAGAGTATTTTTAAGACACGAACAGATTTAAAACACTTTGTAGAAAATCTTGCATAAAAGTCTATATTGACATTATCGATTAATTTCTTTTTTTTTTTTTGGGTTATAAAGAAGATTCATTCAAAACTTTTTAATTATCAACTTCCCCAGATGCCCTTTCTATCATGTCTTCTCGTTTTAAGCAACTGATGAGCAAGTTGCTTCTAAATGCCATTTTTATTCTCCTGTGTTCAACATGAAGTCAACAGTTTGCGCATTCTTTCTAGAGCTGTAATTTTCCTTGTTCCAACACTTGATATAACATGTAGGGGCCATTGTAGGATAATGTGGTAAGCATAATGCCACTAGCTAATTGGTCTCTTAAGTATTAGATGATGAGAAGATTAATCTAGTTTGAAATTTTACAATTTTAACTATAATTAATATTTTATATACAGTTGGCGGTTTACAGAATTTGAAAGCAACACTCTCTTGACATGATGAGCAAATGACAGTATGATTACACAAATGGCAAAATTTAGTGGTTCTTTCTGTTATTTCACTATTCTATAGTTGTATGGCTAAAACCAAAAATATTGCTATTGTTAGTTAATCATAGAGTTGACTAAAACAAATTAAAACTATGCTATCCAACTTAATTAAATTTTAAGTAATTAATCGGTTGACTCAACATTAATATGGTTTTATACCTCTGGCAGCTCCTAATTTTCTCATGTCTCTTAGAATCAGATCTGATTCTAAGATTTAGGGGATCCCTTGAGAGATGTAAGCGGGATGTGACATTTGAGATTCAAATACAAAATTTTTAATTAATTAATCCCTATTTATTTGATCACATAAAAGATACAAGCTCAAGCTATTAAGGTATAAAAATCCAATATCGATATTTAAGTTAATAGTTACCATTAATTTTTAAAGCTTATTTTTCTCATAATTAATTATTTAATTTTCCAACATTGGAGGATCTGCTCATATATATATATATATGAAATTATCAGATATATCGAACTTTGTTTAATCGAACACAACAGAAAGGGGATTTAATCATCTCAATTACCAATTTGGAACAATCAATTTATTTTTATAGAAATTTGGTAAAGTTCAGAGTGACATCATCCATAGCAGAAAGGAAAGTAAAATAATTCAATCATTTCTCGTCTTACTATATACAAGTACGTACCATTGACTTAGTAACTCTGCATGCGGCATGCATATGTACAATAGACTAGTTAAAAGTATGACTCACTTGTAAGATTCATTGAGCCTCACATGCTTCAATGAGTCTTACAAGTGAGTCAATATAACAAATAATTAATTAATTAATGCATTTGACTCATGATATACTAGATTAAGACTCACATGCTTCAATAAATCTTATAAGTGAGTCAAACATAATCACCAATTAATTAATTTTTTTCAAATGACATAGAGAAAATTTAAACATGTGATATGTATCGACATGATTCTGATACTATATTAAGCAATGGCGAAAGGAGGGGTAGGTTGGGCTGAGTTGTAAACCAGGCGATCTCTGAGAAAATTTTTAATTTCATATAAAAGTTTAAATTATAACACTTGTAACCTTGTTCAAAATAAAATTTATTACTTATAGCCCACCTAAACTTTAGAAAAACAAAAGATTTATATGGAAAAGATTCATTATATGTCTTACACTGTATATAAAGGAAAAATATCCTTTATATGATATTTATTATCTTTTTTCTATTTCGTATAAAATGTAAATACCTAAATCCTAATATACCAATTCAGAACTTTCAATTCTTCTTTTTTTTTTTTTTTAATTGAGGTGTTCGGGTCAACTTACGCTCACCGTAATTAATCCTTGGGAGAGTCTAGTACAACTATAACCCACTATCACAGTCTTCCACCTTAATCATTGGACAATCCTTTGTGAAGAATTAAACTTAGAACCTCAGCACCGCCTTAGCACTCCTTCCTTGATTGCGCCCTTGCCACTGGCTAACCCATTGTGGGAACTTTCAATTCTTCCCCTCTCTTTCCCTTCAAATTTATTATTATATATATATATGTACCTTGTTTACCTTGCATATTTCATGTATATATAGACTTTTTTCTTTAAAATTAAAAAAAAAAAAGTTATAGACTAAACATTAGTGAGAATTTTAGCCCATCCATAGTACTTTTTTTTTATTACGCCTCTGATATTAAGTCACCACTTTTCTAAAAATTTGAGTTTGTGGGTGTGATCTAAACTTAAATATTTAAGCTTTTAACACTAGATTCGATGTCTCTTACTTCAACTCAAATACAAATGATCAAATCTTGTCAATTTTAAACTAATGGGTGTAACCGGGATTTTTTTTGGGTAGACAACGTAATTATAAGATTAAATTTTCGTATTATTTTCACCCATTTAATAAAATAAAATTTAAATTTGATAAATATATATGATATAATTTCACTTCATACTACTCACTATAATATTCATCAACTTGTATATTAATCTTGTTGTATGAGAGGTTGTATATCTAACATTACTTTGTATATAAAGTACATTTTATTAAATTTTGATTGGACTAAATATGGGTGTATATCTATCAATATTGTTATTAGTTATATGGATAATTTCTATTATTTGGAAAAAAAATTGGGGAGCTAAATTAGTTAGATATGATTTTTAGCAATGTTTTAATGAAATTTATATATAAGATTCAATTTTTTTTCTCAAACTCTTGGTTCGGTTGTAGCTCAGCCCAACCACCACTTGGTTCTGCCCATATTTAATTAAACCATAATTAAGAAGGGAACAATGATAAATACTATTAATAAAAATTTAGATGAATCTGAATACATATTACTCTCTTTGAAGAGGATTACTTTGAAGAGGTGGTGTTTTGTTAAGTAATAATTAAAATTTCAATTTTTTTCCCATTTCCAAATGTTCGACTTATTTTCTATTTTTGGCTTTTTCTCAGCCTAATTTCTAAATCAAAACATCATTGTAATAACTACCTATGATGATATGTCAATATTTAATTGGATAAGTTTAGCAAAAATAGCAAAAGGATCTAATGAATCTTCATATTCTTTCGAGATATTTGGAGACGGAAGAAATTTGATAGTCTCTCCATCAACAGGGCCCCAAACATAGCACATATAACCTCTAATTTAATCTTTCACACAAACGTTCCAAAACAACAACAACAATAATAAACCATCCCTATTTGCTATAATGAGGTCAATATACTCATAGAACGTTGATATATGTGTGTGTGTGAAAAATGACCTTTTGATAAAAATTTTTTAATAAAAAACTAGATATAAATTTATAACCATTAATCTAAAAAATATAACTTAACCCCAATTCAATTCTTCTATTAAGTTGACCTGAAACCTCTCACAATTAACATCACATGTTGTTTAATAATTCAATAATTTTATCAGATTAGTATATATAACATTCAAATTTTCATTTTCTTTTTAAAAAAAAAAAACGCATTAAGAGTATCCCGATCCCAGTATTTAACAAGCTGACAGCCTAGCCCATAATTTCAGAGCAATTTCCCTACCGGGCCGAAATCATTGTTGAAGCCCGTTGCAGGGATAGAACAACAAATATGCCCCAATTTCTGAGAGTAGTTCTAAATAGTCCCACTAATTATGAGTCAACTCAACAGCCCTCTCTTTTATTTAAGGGTAGTTATATTCATCCAAAAATTTATACAAAAATCATAAATTTTTAATAATATAATATAAAATTAAAACTATCAGTTTACACTATATCACTTATTACATCATCACACTATCCACTTAACATGCTTATATTAGATACACATCATTTGGGTTATAAAATTTGAGATATAATTTAGGAAAAATATCATTATTCTTTATTTAATTAAGGGTAAAATTATAACTTTAAGATGTATATAATAATTCATGATTTTCTTCCTTCTTCGAGAGAACTCATTTGTTTTTAATGTATTTATAAAATATAACTAAAACCAAAGGGGGCTTTCTAACAAAAGTTATAAACTAATTTTACAAACTCACTTATACAAATTGATATATATAGCATGATTGGATGAATAAATACTAATAATAAATGATATTGATTAAGACAGGTGATGTGGTGATCATGCAATGATGCCAAACCAATTTGTGTAAGCGAATTTGTGTAATTAGTTTGTAAGAATACCATCACTTTTCAAAAAAGAAATTTATAGAATTTTAAATACCAAAATTATATAAGCTACTTTTATATGTATCATGATTTTATTTTGAAGTTTGGAGAAGACAAAAGGAAATAATTTTTTTAAATATAATTTGCTATAGTGAAAGATAATATAATTTCATTATATACGTTATAATTTATTTTTGTTTTATATTTAATTTATCATAATCATGAACAAAAAACATAAATATATTTTAAAATAATATAGTACAATGGTCTACCAAACACTGGACAACATTTTGTATAGTACAAATTAATAGAGTAAAATACAATACAATGCATGCAATTATTAAAAATAGTATATACAGATTATAGTGTACATACCAAACATGCCCCTATTTGCATTGCGCTACTTCTAAATGTATGAAATAATTATATATATACAACCAATTTATACTACCCAACCCACATAACTTGACTTGGCACAAAATCATAATAGGTGGATCCTAGTTTATTTATTAAAATTTAAAAATTCTTTAATTTATTTTTTATATTTACCCACCCATTTAATTTGTGCTATCCCAAATTATATAAGTTAGATTATACAACTTGATTTTATATCTAATATCACAAAAAAAAGATTCTTTGATGTTGGTTGAGCAAGATATTCCCTCCAAAATTCATGTAAAGTATTGAATGTTACGTATTGGAGAAAGATATACTTTCTTCTAAAGTTATGTCTAGTCATGTAATTTTCAATATTTCAGTAAGATAATTTCTCCTATCATCTCTGGTTATGTAAGCAAAGTGGTTCAACTCCCATCCATAAGTCTTGTTTATCTTCATAGACATTTTACTTGAATATATTAGACTAGTGGTTATGCTTCTTGTGAAGACTTCTAGAAATCCTCATCTCCCACGAACTTTCTCCAACTTCTGCTACAAAGCATATAAAATAGGCTAACAAGCAGCTAAGAAATTCTATATTGTTAAACTTTTTTTTTCAATTCTGTAATTAATGAATCAATAATACTACATTATAACGGCCCAAAGCATTTATATCTTCAAGTGAAAAAACTTGATATCTAGAACCCACAATGGGTTGGTTCAAATGGCAATAACGGTCTAAGAGGGAGTTGGTAAGGCCAACAGATAAGTCTTGGGTTCGACTCTTCATAATGACCTTTTAGTTGTGGTGCGCGTAAGCTGGTCCGGACATCTCGGTTACCAAAAAAAAAACTTAATGTCCAGAATTTGTGGTTAGACACACCGTCATACGGTCCTAGTTGCTAGATTATGCTTTGTTAGCTTCAGGGGCTTGATGTTAGAGCACATGGTGTCTTCTCGTGGGACCAATCGAAGATCCATAATAATGGGAAGATCTATGACTAGAAAAAAAAAATAATAATAATTAATATTATTATTATTGTTATTACAATAGAAAAAATAGTGATATATATCTCAAAATTTATTTTAAAAATATATATTCTAAATTATTTCATATTAATTTATTATATCATCATCTATATATTATTTAAATATTTTATTAACTATCAGATGTAACTCATTATTATTGGAAACGAGAATCTAGAATAATAAAATTTGAGAAGTGTTTTTGTTACAAGATATGTGATTAACATGTGCTCGGTGATTGGCGTACTGCATTTTAGTAGATTGATTAGATTAGATTAGATTTTGGTGTTACAAATATGATATGATTGATAATACGATGGTGACGACACACCAAAGAAAGCTGAAGATTCGTTGTTAGTGCAGGGCGCACAGCCCAACTTAACTTTCAACTCAAGTAATGACACCATCATCTTGTCTAAAAGCTGATGTCATATATTAATTAAAGGAAAAATAATCAAATAATCTCAAATGAAGACCAAATATCGATGTAGCCCTTACGTTTTATATAATATTATTAATAACTTTATTAATACAAAATTATTTAAATCAAAGAGTTATAAAATTTTTACAGGTAATCTTATATTAAAAGACCGCAAATATAAAACTTGTAAATAAAATAAATTATAAAACTCTAAAAAAATATATAAAAAAAGTCAAATTATAAATAAAGAAGTTAAATATAAATAAGAGAGGATAATTAAAATAATAAAAATAAAATAAATAGATTATAATATAGTATTTCAATGCTGAAAAATTAAATAAAATTAATTAAACTAAATAAAAAAATTAGAAGTAACTATCTTATAATTAAAATTAATAAAATATAAAAATTATAATAAGCCCTAAAACAGTCCAAAACCCCAAAACAAAACTATTTTAAATTAATTTTAAAATTCATCTAAAGCATTAATCAACCTTTTTCAAACAATTAAATTCAAAGAAGAAAAGTTTATTTGGAAAGTGCAGTTGGGAATTAGTATATTTATTTTATATATTTTATTGTTTATGATTTTTTCGCTAAAGTTTTATAAGAATATTTTATTTAAAAAATGAACATGAAACTACTTAAGTTATTTTTTTATTCTTTAGGTATTATAATATTATATGAAAGTTGAGGATTATGTCTAATATTAATTAAAATACTTCACTGTCTTAAACACCCTAAAAATAAATACTTTATCATTGTAAAGCTAATTATTTCTTGGCCTTTTTTTTTCCTTACTTGCTTGCTAGGTCATACTACGGTACACCGGTTGTACTGTACAACTGTTTTTAAATTTTTTTATAAATTTAGTGTAAAAGTTGTAAATCTTTGTATAAAAGTCGTAAATGTTAAAAAAAAATTGTAAATGAATAATTTTTCATATTTATGACTTTTATACAGTGATTTACAATTTTTACACTAATTTTACAAAAAATTAAAAATAATTGATTTACAACTTTTTTTTATATTTTCTACTTTTATATAAAGATTGACAACTTTTACACTAAATTTATATAAAATTTCAAAACGGTTGTAAAATACAACTGTTATACCGTAGCCAAAGCCTTGCTTTATTACCTTGCGAAGCGACAACCAAATCTTCCATAATACGAATCTTTCAATTTTAAATAAAAAATATATTAATAAAATAATTCATTAATTAATTGATGGTAAATATTAGATTCTTGAATGTTGGATTTTTTATAAACTAGTGTTGACCATTAGTTTGCTCCTATTAATAGTCTATAACCATAAGGCATTGCGAAAAATATCTTTATTATCTTACAATTAAAAATTTTCTTTCTCATTTTCAGTTTAACAAATATTTTGCATGTAATAAAATTAAATACTCTATTATTTTCTACTACTTAGAAGAAAGTCGACATTTTAATTTCAAAAAATAAAATAATAAAATTTAGGTAGGACCATGAGAGATGCTACATGATTTATACATCTAATTAATAAAATTTTGTTATTAGAATATTGCAACAAAGATAAATAGATAAAAGAAAAAAAAAAGAAAATTAACAGGATATAAAAATAAAGTTACTAGTGTACAAGCAAGAACTTATTTTTCCATTCAATAATCATTAATCACTGTCCATTGTTCTCTCTTGTAAGCATTGCTGTTTTAACTTCAAACTTCAATAATGACTTAACATTTGAGAGATGGACTGTTCTTTGTCGCATTTCAACCAAACATGTTTTTAACAAATCCATTATATATTTTTTTAAAATAAAAAATAACTAATTTTATCAAAATTCTAAAATCCAAACAAGTTTAAGAAAGGTACGAGTATAATATGGGGTCATACTACAGTACATCGATTATACCATACAACCGTTTTCAAATTTTTTATAAATTTAGTGTAAAAGTTGTAAATTCTTATATAAAAATCGTAAATGTAAAAAAAAGTTGTAAACGAATAATTTTTCACATTTATGACTTTTGTACAATGATTTACAATTTTTACACTAATTTATAAAAAATTGAAAATAGTTGTATAGTTTTTCATTTACAACTTTTTTTTTTTTCATATTTACGATTTTTATACAAAGATTTACAACTTTTATACTAAATTTACAAAAATTTTGAAAACGGCTGCACCGGTATAATGATAATTTTATTACCCTTAAATTTTTCTATTTTTCTTTTAATGTTTAGACCCATTTAATACTTTTCAGTTAATAATATATTTATCGATTTTATGATCGAATTATCCTTTTCATTTGGATATTCATTTTAATTTTTAATGATTTATAAAGGAAAGATATATATATATATATATATATATATATATATATATATATTAAAAAAGTTCTTCTAATTAAAATTTTTTATCCTATTTTTACCTTCTTAATATATACTTTAAATACTTTTTAATTTGTATTCTTAAAATGCATTTAAGATAACCATTAAACAAAAATTTCCTTAATAATAGTGCATTTGCAAACTTTATATGAAAATTATATTATTTAGATTGAGTTGATATTACTAATTTATTGTCACGTCATTTATCCTTATTCATGGAGTTGACATTTTACTTTTGCAATCCAATTCTTGTAACATTGCACGCCCCAAAATCTTTTCTCAAAATATATATTTGAAATGCCATATTTGATCTAAGGTTAATACATTAATCATTATTACTTTATCCATTTGATAATCATTAATTAATTACTATTTACCATTTTAATTTTCAAATCACATTTGGGTGAAGAAACATATCATTGTTTCCTATCCTATTAATTTTGTAACATATTATTTTTAATCTCTAGTGTTATTATGATATTTTACCCATAATAATTTTGTTTCTCATTTTGCTTTTAACAAACATTTTCCATGTAGTACAAACATACCGTATGAATTTATACTATCAGGTGGACGGCTCTCATTTAAGACAATTATTTTAGGAAAGAAACAGTGCTTCAATCCGTCTTGCAATGAAAATAAATAAATAAAATATAATACACTAATTTGACAAACGGTTGCCAAATTTTTATTTCAAACTCTCGTATAAAAAAAAACGATGAGTTATGTCTATTGCGTAATAAAATATTTGAAAATAGTTATATCTTTTTTACAAATTACCTATATAAACTCACAAGATATACTATCGTATCAACGCTTACTTTTTTAAATAATTATATATAAATAATAAATCTATATAATCAAATTTTACAAATATATAAAATTTGATGTGGAATAATTTTATTGAATTAGTAATTATTAAGTATTTTATTATTTTTAGCTTATCAATCAAATAATATATGATTATAGAGTAGTGCTAGTCTTATAACTTTGTATATAAATTCATGTGTACAAATAGATATAACATCAATAATTTATTCAGGCATCGTTCTTTATCAAGTGATTATACACTTATGACACATTAATTTATAAATAAAAATTTATAAAAGGAATATTATTATTTATTTTATAAAATTATCAAAAAATAATAAATTCTTTTAAGGAAGTTTTAATAATTACTAATAACAACTTTGCTGGTACATGAGACTTAACAATAATAACCCTCTGTTATAATCATAATAAGTAACCTTACATTTTAAATTTCTCTCTGTCCCTACCATAATAAGAAATGAGCATTGCTTTCTACTCCAAGTCTCCAACCAACGCAGACGTGTTTGTTTTCTTCTACTGGCCTGTCCACAAAAATAATAGATTAATAAATAAAACCTCGACAAACCAGAAGAAGAACCTAACAGCAATCAAACTTTCTTTCATTCATTCATGGCTTCCTCCTTCCATCTTGCTCTTCTCTTCTTCATATCTCTGTCTGCCCTCCCTCTTTCCACTATAGCCAATCTCCACAAGACCAAAACCCTTCTCAGAAGTTCCAATCTTTACACCTCACAACTCTTGAACAATCCACCACGTCTGAATGCCACTACCCCACCAACTCTCTTCTTTGAAGTCACCAAACCAATCAAACTCCCCAAAACCAAGCCTTGTTCCCACCTCATTCTCCACCATGACTTTGCCAACACCTATGGTCAACCCCCAGTTCTTGCAAACTACACTCCTCCTTCCCACTGTTCTTCTCACAAATTCTCCAAGATTGTCCTGGAGTGGAATGCAACATGTAAAGGGAGGCAATTTGACCGCATTTTTGGGGTTTGGTTAGGTGGTGTTGAGCTTCTGAGGAGCTGCACAGCTGAGCCTAGAGCTAGTGGGATTGTTTGGAGTGTTGAGAAGGACATAACCAGGTATTACTCATTGCTTGTTAAGAATGAAACTCAGACTCTTGCTGTTTTTCTTGGTAATGTTGTTGATTCTACTTATACTGGGATCTATCATGTGGATTTAACTGTGTATTTTTACCCTGCTGAAGAGAGTTTTAATAAGAAAGCGCGTAGTTTGAATAATTTGGCTTCTGGATATGGTCCTATGGCTGATTTGATCTTGCCCATATCGCGAAACTTGCCATTGAATGATGGGTTGTGGTTTGAAATTGAGAACTCAACTGATACTGAGGTGAAGGAATTCCAGATTCCTCAAAATGTGTACAGGGCTGTGTTGGAGGTGTACGTTTCTTTCCATGAGAATGATGAATTTTGGTATGGAAATCTTCCCAATGATTATATTGCTGCAAATAATCTGTCTGAGCCTGAAAATGGACCTTTCAGGGAGGTTTTGGTGACTCTTGATGGTGAGGTGGTTGGTGCTATTTGGCCTTTCACTGTAGTATACACAGGGGGCATTAATCCTCTATTATGGAGACCCATTACTGGAATTGGTTCATTTGATCTTCCTACTTATGATATTGAAATTACTCCATTGTTAGGTAACATATTGGATGGGAAGACCCATAAATTTGGGTTTAGTGTTACTAATGCTTTGAATGTGTGGTATATAGATGCAAATTTGCATCTTTGGTTGGACAGTAAGAGCTCAAGAACTGAGGGGAAGCTTTTAAAACTCAATACCATGCCTCTTCATGTTTCTCTTGTATCGAATTTTACGGGTTTAAATGGGACATTCTTGACAAATGTAAACAGGTCCATATCTGTGAATGGATGGGTTAAGTCATCCTTTGGAACGATTACAACCAATTTCTTTCAAAATTTTAGTTACAGTAACTCAATGGTCATGGGTGATAATGGCGATGTGCAGATTGTGGATCAGACCATCCATTATAATGATAGCGTGTTTGCCAAAACGCAGTCCTCAAACATGCTCTCCATGCAATCATTTAAAGTGTTCCCCCTTTATTTATACTCAGCCTCGGTCGATCAAGGAAATGAAACTTATTTAGCTGTTGCAAACATCACATTGGGTTTTGACCAGAAGGAATCTGAGAGTGCTGGTGGTTTTGGATTCTCAGGCAGGTCTCTGAAGAACTTGCAGAATGGGCAGGGTGTCATGGTTGTGAAGAAAAACTTGGTAGTCAGTGGAATAGGGAGCACACAACAGATGTACAACTATCATGGTAGAGAATTCTGTTACTTTAGAAACATAAGCAGCTCAAACTACACCATTCTTTATGACGAGGTGCGAAATAAGTGTGATAAAAGAACAGTGTCTCACTTTGGCTCTGCGTTAGCAAGAATACATGCCTGTGTCAGCTAGAATGGTTGTTTTAGCTTCTAAATGCTCTTATAAAGAGGAAGGAATTTTGTCATGGGACATGGTTGATTCTTCAGTTACTTCATAAATGGATTCCTTAAATTAGATATTCTGGAGAATTCCTGAATTTGGATGCACCAAATAAAATTGTAAGTTACCTTGGTCTTATTATTTATAAGGAACACAGATCACCTTTTTTTGAATGAACAATCTGCTTGTCTTTTCATGAACAATTAATAAGTACGAGAAGGAACTATGAATTTTATTTGTGTTCATTATAGAATTAGATACTTGGGTTGATAACAGTGGAAGTGTTAGTGCATATAAACACAATTTCCATGGTAGATAAACACAATTTCTACGGCGACATAGAGTAATTCTTGCTTGTAATAATCTCATTGATTAAATTAGGTGAGTACTTATGATGACTTTCTTGTGACATAAATGAACAACTGATGTACATTTAGAGTAGAAGGTAAAGTAAGGCTGTCATTGCTGTTGAATGCATCAGAGGAGTAAAACTTCACTTTGGCCTTTGGTCTTTGGTAATACCTGGCATGCATACAAGTATTGTCTACTTACAGAATGAGGGAAAGGTCTTCGTTCTCCTTTGGCTTGCTATGATAGGTAAAAAAAGCTGCTCGAGGGTTGATTTATATATTTATTCGTTTAAAATTTTTTTATATACCAATTCTGAACTGAGGACTACTTTCAGACCATGACTTGATGGCTCCAAGTGGTGTCAAGGTACTTGAACCCTTGACCTCTTGGTTAGAACCAAGGGTTTAAGTACTCAACCCAACCGCTGTTGGAAACTTTCTACATCTTTTTCTTGTTTGTGGCTTTTTCCTTAATAGATCGCAGATTTTGTTAGTATTTCTTACTGCTGAAATTCTCAGTTCTTTTAGTCTTAACTTCAAGCTTTTTCACCCTTCATAATGCTTTTCTGAAATATTACCAGTATAGTGAAAAGAAAAACTGATAAGCCACCAGAAACAGTCACATATAGTAACATTACACTATTAAAATAGGGTGTGTATTTACTTCTACGAGAAGTGTTTTCAACGCCTGCTTATTCAGTCGCCCCAAAACTTGATATTCCTTTTTATATCAAGTGTGCACTGTTAATGGGAATTGATGCAATGCATTCAACATTTTTACTCTGTTTTATCAAATTCACATGGAAATTGGACATATGGTGTGAAAAACAAGCAAGCAACTATTTCAGAGAGTGAATAAGCAAGTACTGCTAGGATATCGCTCATATTGATATGAAATGAATTCAAGTTCATGACAACTGATGTCTTTCAGTCTGCACTAATGTTTACAAAATAGGTCAGGAATTTTTTCTAATCTAAGCTTTACCTGAATAAACACAAAAATTTGATTGGTGGTTATTAAAAATGCAAAAAACAAAGGAATAAATCTTACTCATACATGAATAATATGCAAGGATCGCAGCATCCTTCAAGATCAAGTTCATTCAGACTGACAAATGATTCAGAATTTCTTACACAAGTGAGAATTTTTATTATTTAAATGAGCCCATTGTGACTGATTAACTGCAGAATAAGCAGTTTCTTTTGCCAATATTATTAATTGGGAATTTTACCTAGACTTCTGATGTTCTTCTTTAATTGAATTGATCTTCCAGGCTTCATATTGTTTTGACTCCTTGTTTTAAGTTTGTAGTTGTGATCATATCAGTTCAACAAAATTGAGCTTGTAGCTGTTCAATTGATTAATCATCTCCACTTGAAAGGAAAAAGAACATCGTGTATTTTCCTGCAGACAAGCGTTTGAAGAAATACTACTGTGTAAAGTCATTAGAGTTGATATTAAATATTAGGAATGCAAAATGCTTAAAACTTTATTCAGTCTTCTTACATATAGATCCTCTGGATCTGCCAAGAGGAATCCTTTTTGAAGCAATTACAGAGCCAACCAAGTCAAATGATTGGACTCCTTTCTTCTTGTTAAGTACATCTAATGCTAGAAATTCCCTTTGAGCTAGAGAAGGCAACCATGGAGGCAGCTCAGAACCCAAATGATACTGTTCTTTCACTGCACGTATTTCCCACTTTGTCATACAGGATGATATTGTTTGAGCTGCTTATGTTTCTGAAGTAGCAGAAATCACTACCACGATATTCACATGCTTGTCGCGTACTCCATGCAGCATTGACAAGAAAGTTGTCCTGCACAAGTAAACAACTTGCCCATTTTGTAGATTCTTGAGAGAGCTGAGAAGGAAAACAGAACCAGACCTCTTAAGTTTCTCCTCATAAAATCCCAATGTGATTTTTGTTACAACTGAAAAAGTTCCGTTTCCTTGATCCAGTACCTCACTGGATAAATGAAAGGGAAAAACCTTTTATTTGACTTCGTTGAGTAAACAAGAGATGAAGGCATTATGCTGTAAACTCTATCATTAAACTTGATTATCTGATCAATAATCTGCAGATCCCCATCTTTACCTATTAACATGGAGTTACTATAGCTAAAATCTTGAATCCATTGGGTGGTGATCTCTCCATAAGACGACTTGACTGATCCAGTTGCGGATATTGACCTGCTTATGTTTGTCAAGAGTGTTGCATTTAGGCCCGTAAAATCTGACAGCAAACAAGCATGAAAAGGCATGACACTCCGTTTTAAAAGCTTTACTTTAGTTTTTCTGCTCGTACTGCCCAACCAAAGATGCAAATTTGCGTCTATAAACCACACATTCAAAGTAATTTTGACACTGAAACCAAACTTGTGGATCTTTCCATCCAATATGTTGCCTAAGAAAGGAGTAATTTCTATATCGTAAGAAGGAAGATCAAATGAACCAATACCAGTAATCCGAGACCAGAAGAGGGGGTTAATGCCTCCTGTGTAGATCACTGTAAACGGTCAAATTGCACCAACCACTTCACTATCAAGACTAAACACAACCTCCCTAAAAGGTCCATTTCCTTTTACATCAGTCAAGTGATTTATAGAAATGAAATCATTGGGAAGATTTGCATACCAAAATTCATCATTCTCATGAAATGATAAATAAACTTCCAACACAGCCCTGTATGTGTTTTGAGGTACTCTTAGTTCCTTCATCTGAGTATCAGCCAAGTTCTTAATTTCAAACCACAATCCATCGGTCAGTAGTAAATTTCGGGAGATCGGTAAGATTAAATCAGCATTAGCACCAAATCTAGAGATCGGATTATCCATATCATGCTCATGATTCTTCAACTTTGAGTTAGGAGGATAAAAATGCATAGAATTACTATCAACAACATTACTGAGCTGAACTGCAAAAGGTTGTATCTCATTCTTAACAAGCAATGAATGATACCTTGTGATGTCCTTTTCAACACTCCATAAAATGCCAGTAGATGTTGGCTCCGCTGTGCAGCCCCTTAGAAGCTCTACCCCGCCTAACCAAAAGCCATATATGTGATCAAATTGTGTTCCTTTGCATGTTGCTTTCAATTCAAGTACTATTTTAGAAAACTGGTAAGAAGTGCAATGAGAGGGAGGGGTATAGTTTACAACAACTGGGGGTTTGCCATAGGTAAAACCGAAGTCATGGGTAAGAAATGGCGTGCTTCCTGGTAGTTTTATAGGTTTGGTTACTTCAAAGTATAGCGTTGGCTGTGTGTCATTAAGGTGGGTGGTGGTGGAGAGTTGCGCGAGAAGTGCTGATTTGAGGTGCTTGGTTTTGTGGAGGTTGGCTTTGGTAGAGAGAATTTGGAGGAGCAGGAACAAAAGAGAGAAAGAGAGGGAACTGAAAGGAAGCCATGGAGTAATGGTGGCCCAGCTGTTGCTTTTTCTGGGAATTTATCTGCAGCGTTAAGATGAAAACTATACAGGGTGAAGCAAAACACAAAGCTGAATTAAGGTAGAAAAATTGGATAAGAAGTGCTTTTGAAGAGAAAAAGAGAGGTTTGAAGTGAAAACAAAGCTAAATTTGAATATTTCTGTAAGAGCTTGAAGGAGTTGCAGAATGCTAAGGACTTTTACCGGTTCCCAGCACTAAACCTGTTGGCTCTAGCTATTAATTTGTCACAGTAGAGAGTCCTCAGCAAAACAAATGTACCAATACTGAGGCAAGAACAGAATATTTGGGATAGGGAAGAAGGGAGTTGACTCAATACTGGAGGATAAGTGATTTGAAAATGAATGAGAGCAAAAACATGATTCATTTGACACTAGAACAGAGTTAACTTATATCCAACTTACTTTCAACATAAAACTGTTTAAATAAATGAATTACCTATCACTTTTCATCATAATTAGACCTAAAGCTAAGTAATGTGCAAGCCACAATAAAATGCTATAACTGCTCTTTTCAATAGTATGCAACCTTGTGTAGTGTGCATGTTCTGTTTCAAGGAATCTGCTTTCATGACGTCGATTAAATGTGCCAACTACTACGCAATTACAAGCCAGTAAACCAGCTAACAAGCAATAGAAGCAAGTTCGCATCTATTATATCTCATTCAAGTTGGTCACTTTAGTTCATGAAATCTTCCTTAAAGCACCATGGACGATATACTCTTTGTCCAGCATCTCAAACCTATGAAAGAGACTGCTAGTGGTAATGGTAGTTTGAAGGTGGTTTGCATGACAACATTTAGAATCCTTATCCTGTAGCTTCCCTTGCACTCTGCAGTTGATAGGTAGTGAAGGTATCATGCCATTACTACCAGCTACAGCTTGTCAATGAGATTGGAATTGAGCATTATAGGATAATTTCATTTTCTGCTACTATTTACACTTCATTTTCTGCTCGTATTTACCCTTGCAAGTTGGTCCTCGCTGATTGACACGAAATTCCAGGCGTCCCATGCTGCTTAGATCAGTTGGACTAACGCCGCATCTTGGGTGTATTATTCCGCCGCGCCTTGCCGCAAGAACTTGCATTGGTCTACCACAATCCGTTTTACGGTTTAGGCTGCTTCCAATAAAACTTCATTTATTACAATGAGTTCCTAGAAGGGCATCTTGTAGAAACCATTTTCATTTGAATATGTTTTCTTGGAAACCTTCCTGTATAGAAAATGTTTTCTATTGCAAATTCTTGATCTCTTTCTCCATATCTTCCCTTGGGAAGGGGCCAAGTGATCTCAATAAAAACTGTTAGAGATTGAAATAAATAAATAAATAATAGATTAATCCATTAGTTTTACTTGCTCCTGACATCTGTATTAATTTTGCAAATGGTGTTATCAATTTTGTTAGGAACAAGATACAGAAACAGAAACCATGGCACAAAAGAATTATCGATCAATGGACATCTCTTGTATAATATGCCATTGAGTATTATGTACATTTTAGTTCAAGTTCAAATTAATATACACGAATTTTTATATATTAACCGTCTTCCATTTATACAACAAATGGACCACTTCAGATTTTGAGCAAGTTAAAAAGCAAACAGAGAAATATATCATTTCCTAACAAGAAATCAGGAACAAAGAATGTTGTCTTTCAAAACTCAATTAAGAGATCTGTTCAGAACTGATATTTGACCAGAGTCTCCATTCAACAAGAAAACTTCTAAAGGAACATAAGGAGAAGAGGCCATTGATGATCCGAACCTATAGGTGGGTTGTAGTATTTTGCTACCTTTGGCACACTGTAAGGCTAAAAGACGTGGTCCAGTTCTCATCTGCCACACCTGCAAGAGGTTGACCAAAAGACAAATATGAGTGGTACTTAACCCATAAAATTCCTAAATAATCAATAGCATTTAACATGCATTGAAGAGAACAATAGCGAAATAATCTTGTCAAATGTTTTCTATCCCTTGATCTATAAGGAGAGCGAAAAAATTTAATATAAAACAATGCTGATTATTGTTCTCACCCGGTCCGAAGAAAACATAGATCACTCTGCCACTGTTGTATAGATTTTGTATGAACATATAAAAAAACACCTTTGACAAGACAAAATTTATAGAAAAAGGGTATGTTCCAGAAACCAATCTGACATATTTAGAGCGTCTGAAAAGGAAACGTGCAACAGTGCAGGGGGTAAAGTATTCAGAACCGAAAAAAAAAAAAAAAAAAGAAGCAAAGTTGAGCAACATAACAAGGTTTAACAACCAGCACAGGCAACAATTTCGTGATTTGTGAGCATAGACTGTTGCAGTAAGATCCAACATATAGATGACGCTGAGTGCTGATACAAGGCTAAAGACCAACCAAGACATAAGTAGACTACTTTCATTGTATGGTAAAGTCAAAATGTCTAGCTTAGGGTTGAAATTTGATGACGAGAGAAAAACTTGGGGTTTGATGGAACTTGGATTCAGACTGTATAAATAGTCTAGGTTACCCAATTCTATAGTCTAGGCATAAAACATCAATCTTCTGTTAGTCTAAAAAATTTCTAAACTTTTTCATCAATTTACACCAAAAGATGCAAAGATATTGGTAAGCAACTAAAATATTATCGTTTGACAAAGCAAAGAAGAAAAGGTGAATGTACCTCAACTATTCCTTTTCTGGGTGCATGTATAGCTAAACAAAGACAATAATCACTCTTCTCTGGTGCGTAATAGGCAGAACTTGATGCTTTGGTATCTCTTTTGACTAGCATTTCCATGAATAAGCAATTAGCATCACGATAACCCTGCAACAAATTTATGAGATTAAAAGAAATACATCCCTGCCACACGAGGTTTTTCTTTTTAAAAAAAGGAAACTTGAGAACGTTAGGAAAAGGAAATGCATTGATATTTAGAGAAGACCTTCCACAGCCGCACCACTACAAGAGCCTGCGTGTCTAATAGCAATATACGACCCAACGAATCTGTAATTGCAGCTAATGTACCACTAGGGGATAATGTGAGCTTCTCACCCTTTCTAGGATGATCTTTCAAGCATGTCAAAGTGGAAGCTGCCAAAAAATCATCCACAAGTAAGCTTAGCGAAGCTCCATAAGTAAATTGACGAAGAGCACGCAATTACTTATGCAGTACTGCATTCATCTAAAACTCAATTATATGAAGTACAAGGAACTCCTACATAATCTATATTAGTAGTCTAAAATGTGATTCATCACCAAACAAACCTCAGTTATTTTCCCAGAAATATATTGTAATTGAAATATATAATGATGCAGAGGGAAAGGAAACACAGTGAAAATGGTATGAAAAACACTAGAAGTAGGGAAAACATGGGACTAAATGTGAGGACAGCACAGACATGCTTCTCATAAACACCAAGAGATAGGCATAATAAGCACATAACCAATAAAAAATATATAATAATAATACGCACTAAGAGATAGGCACAACATCTCAGATGTGAAAGATCACACATGTAATAGCACGCCAGTAAATGCCTAGTCTTTAAAGCTAGACATATTAATTAAATTTATTTAGAAACTGCAGATTCGCTTCAAAAGAATTGTTGACATAGTTATGCATTGTGGTGTACATATATGTGAATAAGTCTCAAGCATGTATACATGTTAATTAGCAGTGACATATAGAAGAATATTCAGGAGAATTAGAAACAAATATAAGGATTGAACTAATTTCACCTCTGGCAAATGGCTGTGGTGCTGGTTCCGTTTTTCTTGGAGATTGTTCACTCCGCCAAATCATTTTAGAAAAACTAGCAATTGTCGAAAAAGTCGCAGGCACAACTTTTGATAATATAGCCCCAAATAAAGACCTGCTTCTATCTTCTGAAAGTCTTCTCACAGAATGAACCAACAGTTGGTCAAATTCAATAGAAAACAAGAAGACACAAAACAGAAGGAGCAAGAGAAACAAGGAATCAATCTTGACTTGAACTTGGAAGAAGAGATTGGAAAAAGACCAGTGAAATCCTGCCACACTAACCTGAATGCTGAAATCACGGCATCATCTCCAATAGTGACTGCACAATAATAACGTTGACTTGACTGCCCAACAATAAAAGCAGCTGAATTCAAATACCAGAATAAGTTAAGAAAGTTTCCATCATTAAGGGGTAAACTACCAGAAATTCTAGCATGCATGCCACAGAGTTAAGAAGGGAACATGAGACTAAGAAAAAATTGCTTAATATATGCTTATAGATACATCTTTATGAACGAGGTAAAGGGTGCTAACGAAACATTATTGTGGTTACCACAGCATAGGTTCTATACAAACTATCTGCAGGTTGATAGAATTAGGCTAACAAATTATCACCTGTAATTCTAGCAGTGGCGGAGGCATTACGCCAGTAATTGCTGCATCAACACATGGTCCATACTTGCTGACATTCCATAACTGGTAAGGCAATCTTTCAGAAGAATTTCCCCAATCCTCTGAATCCCTACGTTTTGGCTTCTGATCCCAAAAGCGAGAATTAGCTTCTTGAAACCATCGCTGCAGCATTCTCTACATCTCAGGATAAAAAACAGTTAGAAAATACCCTAGAGGCCAGGGGTTCAAAATGAAACAAATATAGAAGGGTTTACTGAAATTTTTTTTTATTTCTTTTAAAAAAAGAGTTGTTAAGACTAAATATGACTGTCTTTCTCAAAGCCAGAAACTTTTGCTGCAGATTTTCCTTAAGAATACGAACTATTAGACCTAAAATTCAAATCACAATATTTCTCTAAAGAAGTAACTGTAACTACAATTTAAATAATTACCTGAATATCAGAACCATCAAACCGGGCAATAACACCAGGCATAACAATGCAAACCTCCTCCGATGGTGTTTCTTGGGTCAAATCACTCTTAGCTCCACGGACCCTCAATTTTAAAACCATTGCAGGATGTAGAAACTATACGCAAACAAGCTGATCATGAGTTCCTTGATTACTGCAAGGATGCAAACTTAGAATAGAAAGTATCATAAAGCCCTATTACCATCATTGCTTGGTAGACTGTAGCATAAAAAAAGTGCAATTATATTTGATAATGATGAAATACTGACAATGCATTTTGTCCTTAAGGATTGAGATTTAGCATATAAATTACAAGATTTAAAACTGAGAAATATTAAAACAGTAAGCACGAAATGGTTATCAAACAAAGCATCACCATAAACAAGAGGAATCCCCACACTGAAGTAACTTAATGATAAAGATTGTGGGCGCAATTCAAATAATTGTAGGTCATCCTTCATACAATTGTAAGATACCCAATTGTCACGCCCCGCGTGATACGTGCATGGTTTTACGCCAACCTTGCACCGAAGCACACGAAGGATTGGGATTTTGGGGCAAGTATTATGGTGATTTGGGATCATTGTGTCGAGGAGGATTCAATGGCGCAAAGAATGGGCGTGGCGTTCCAGAAGGTTCTAGAAAGTTCCGCAACGTTCCGGAACATTCCGGAAGAATCCGGAAGGCATGAGATACATACGGAAGACTCAAGAAGGCTCCGGAAGAGTCTAGAAGGTGGCGGAAGATGATGGAAGACCGCGGAAGATTCCGGAAGCTTGAAAAAATATCTTGAGTCTAGAATGTTCAAGGGATGTCTAGTGTAGGGTAGAGTTGTGTAGTAAGTTGTGGATGTCTCTAGAATTACTTGGCCAACAAGTAAGCTTGTAAATATCTAGGAAGTGTCTAGAATATGATTGTTCTAGGTACTTGGTTGGCCAATAGGATTGTGAGATGTGGCACAATGTTAGCCACATGTTGAGGAGGTGTTTGCCTATAAATAGGGATGAGCACTCATTTGTAAAGCAAGTCATGGGATTCATGCTAGACTCAAGTATTCAAGAGTCTTGCAAGCCTTGTAAACTACCTTATGTATAGTGAATATTCCTCACCCAAATCTCTCGTGTCCTTGTTCTCTTTCGCTTGAACCTCTCTTAAAGCGGTTTAAGGCTTACTTAGGTGCACTTTGGAGTGTGTTAGCGCCTAAGGCTGCACGGTCTCCGCTTGTGAAACAATAAGGCCGTGACAGTTGGTATCAGAGCCCGGTTTGGCCGAGGTTTAGTTGAGGTTCAATTGTGGGGTGTTAAGAATGAGTTTGGGATGACACGATGGCAGAGATTCCGGTCGTGAGTGAGGAAAGTAGGGGGCGTGGGGAAGCTCCCACTGGAGGGAAAAAGACTCGTGGTCAAGAGAAGTCTCGTGACGTGATGAGCGCTATGGAGACCCGGAGAGTCAAGGTGGAGCTAGCCATGGCCGATACGCTAGAGAGGCTAGATAGGCTAGAGCAAGGCGTGGAGCAAAGCGTGGAGGAGATCAATAGCAAGGTAGAGAGCTAAGGTAAAGAGCTCAAGGAATTCATGCGTAGTTCTGAGACCTCCACCGAAGCGCTACGTCAAGAGGTTCATGCTTTCCAAGCAAGGGTGCTAGAAGTCTTGGCCAAGGTCCAAACTCAGGTGGAGGAACTGAGTAAAGGGTTAGATGAGGCGAAGGCTGAGGTAGCCACGCTCAAGAGATCGGTAGCAAGTGGCGTTGTGGTAGCGTCACCCACACTTGCTATTCCGCAGATAGAGGCACCCAAACCTAAAGAGTATAGTGGCAAAAGGGATACCAAGGAATTGGATAACTTCCTTTGGCACATGGAGAGGTATTTCGACGCATTGGGGATCCTTGATGAGAGGGCTAAGGTAAACACTGCAACCCTTTATCTCACGGATCTTGCAGCTAATTGGTGGTGTCGAAAGTATGGAGAGGTTAGGAATGGTGTGTGCATCATAGACACATGGGCAGATCTACAAAAGGAGTTGAAACGCCAATTCTATCCGGAGAATGTGTCTTTTGATGCAAGAAGACGCATGAAGGAGTTGAGGCATACGCGCTCGATTTGCAACTACGTGGAGGAATTTTCGGGGTTGATGCTCCAAATCAATAACATGAGTGAGGCAGATCTTCCCTTCAACTTCATGGACGGCTTGCAACCATGGGCGTATCAAGAGTTGCAAAGGCGGGGAGTGAAGGACGTTGCTACTGCACTCACCGTTGCAGAGATGCTTGTCGACTACCATAGAGGTGAGTCTTCAAGACACATTGAAACTCCCTATGACCATGATAGTAGTGAAGAGGAGGATAGACCCCCGCGCCATCAACGTCCCCACAATGGTAGAGATAGGAGACGTGATGACCATCGTAGGACGAAAAACAAGAAGGAGTTATCGCCTAAGTTAAAGTGCTTCTTGTGTGATGGTCCACATTGGGCGCGGGATTGCCCAAAGAGACACAAATTGAATGCCATGCTCCAAGAATGTGAGGAGGCACAGGAGCCAACACGCATGGGTGCTATGCAAGTCCTCAATTCCTTGACGCAAACCTCCACACCTCCCAAACCACTAAACCGATCATTGATGCACTTAGAGGCACGCATCAATGGCAAGACCACAAGGGTGTTGGTCGATACGGGTGTCACAAATGACTTAATCGGTACGAGTGAGGCTAAGAGGTTAGGCCTACTACTCGAGAAGGGGCGAGCACGAATCAAGGCAGCGAATGCGGAAGCCATACTCCTTGATGGAGTTACTCGTGGGGTTGAGCTGCAATTGGGTCCTTGGAGAGGTAAGGTCGATCTCTCCGCAGCTCCCTTGAATACTTCAGATGTGGTGTTAGACATGAACTTTTTGAGGCGCTATGATGTGATGATATGGCCTCAATGCAACGCGGTTTGCATCTCGGAGGGTGGTCCATGCATGCTTTCCACCGTAACCGCGCCAAGCTCGTACACCATGCATCTAGGGGTGATGCAATTACAGGAGGGTGGTAAAGGAGTACACGTAGAGGAAGGCTACATGGAGGGAGGTAAGATGGTGAATGGAGTTGTCAAGTACACGGGTACACAGACGAAGGCAACCAAAAGGCAACGTAAGCATGCGAGGAGGAAGCGGCGACATGGAGGAAAGACCGCTTGCTCGCAACCATTGGTGCATCCTCGAAGACGCGACGAGGGCGTCGCGAAATCGGGTGGGGGAGGATGTCACGCCCCGTATGATACGCGCATGGTTTTGCACCAACCTTGCACCGAAGCACACGAAGGATTGGGATTTTGGGGCAAGTATTATGGTGATTGGGGATCATTGTGTCGAGGAGGAATCAATGGCGTAAAGAATAGGCGTGGCGTTCCAGAAGGTTCTAGAAAGTTTTGCAACATTCCGGAACATTCCGGAAGAATCCGGAAGGCATGAGATACATACGGAAGACTCAAGAAGGCTCCGGAAGAGTCTAGAAGGTGGCGGAAGATGATGGAAGGCCGCGGAAGATTCCGGAAGCTTGAAAAAATATCTTGAGTCTAGAATGTTCTAGGGATGTCTAGTGTAGGATAGAGTTGTGTAGTAAGTTGTGGATGTCTCTAGAATTACTTGGCCAACAAGTAAGCTTGTAAATATCTAGGAAGTGTCTAGAATATGATTGTTCTAGGTACTTGGTTCGCCAATAGGATTGTGAGATGTGACGCAATGTTAGCCACACGTTGAGGAGGTGCTTGCCTATAAATAGGGATGAGCACTCATTTGTAAAGCAAGTCATGGGATTCATGATAGACTCAAGTGTTCAAGAGTCTTGCAAGCCTTGTAAACTACCTTGTGTATAGTGAATATTCCTCACCCAAATCTCTCGTGTCCTTGTTCTCTTTCACTTGAACCTCTCTTAAAGCGGTTTAAGGTTTACTTAGGTGCACTTTGGAGTGTGTTAGCGCCTAAGGCCGCACGGTCTCCGCTTGTGAAACAATAAGGCCGTGACACAATGCTGACTATTGCGCCACATTGTCTTTGATGCCAGAAACACATTTAGCACTTTCAAATGTTAACATGAAACTGCTTACACTGCATATCTACACAAAGTACCAATTTCTCGAATTGTTATAAATTCTGGTACCTGGGTTATTCCTCATTATAACATTATAAGGATATTTCAGGCATCAGAGTTACTGATTTCATCGAATTCATATGAACATTTTAACATAACATAATTCACAGGATTAGTATCAGGTATCAAAATTGAAATAAGAATTCACATAACTCTCGGTGATTCCTTCCTCTCCCTCAAAAAGCTAACCGAGAGGCTAATCCCAAAAGAAAATTAACTAACTTCGACTATGTAACCTCTACTAGTTAGTCCCACTTATCAAGTTACTCAACAACAGCTTAAAGTTCACATATTTATGCATCAAAAGACTACCCAATAAACAAAAACAATCAAATTCCCACAATTTAATTCCAGAAACAATAAAAACAAAAGCATGAACTAATCGTACACTGACCTGTCTGTGCACCAGATCACCTTTCATATCAAAAACCAACAGGTACCCTCTGGAGGTTCCAACAGCAAGCGCTCGAATGTCCTCAAACACCAACCACTCCATGGCCGTGATGAACTCCGCCTCAATTGGGGACAGGTCGGGTCGGATCTTGGACAGCAGCCCGTCACTATCTGGGTCGGCCCAGTTGATGACGAGAATGACATACTTGTTGGCAATAGCGATTGCGTGGGTGTCCAATGCGCAGAGAATGCTGGGGTCGTTCACGAGCCAGCCTTCCTTGCCTGCACCTAGGTCGCTGAGATCGGCGTAAGCGATGGAGCCAACGTCGGTCGTGTGGACGCGTTTTGACATCTTTCGGTGGATTCAACGCATTGGATTTGGATCAGAGAGAAGAGGAAGAAGTACGAGGCAAGTTCACCCAGGAAAAGTTATTGCGGCCAGCGCAGGCAAAGATGAAACGCACCGCATTGTCTTTATGTTTTATATTTTATATTTATAGATAAGATTTTTTTTATTCCTTTAAAATATTCATATTAGAAATTTTTTTTAAGAAACTTTTACCAATGCAAAAACTTGATGAATATTAGGCAAAAAAAAGATTGTTATATGACTTCCTAAAATTTGCAATTAAGTAACTAAGACCTTTGTTACTGCTAACAAATATAAAAGAACACGTGATAATATAAAAACTTGATAAATATGCCCCAAAAAAACACCTGTTTTTAACAACAAATTTGCGGGTAAGCTGCTAAGCTCTGTTCATTTATGAATCTAAATCATGTTTTTTGTGTTGTATATTTTTTAATATAATTTATATTCAATCTCAACCACATATCTTTTTTAAAATTTAAAATAATTTAAAATCAACCACATATTCTTAAATTTTATTAAAAATAAAAATATCAAATTCATAATCCAACGCACCTTAAAGCATCAGTCCGTTCTAACAAACATAAAAGATCATACGGTTTTTTTAAAAAAACTTGGTATATAGGCCAAAAAGAAAAATCGGGCCTCCAAGCTCAACTAAGACATTTCACCCACTGAAGGCTAACCCACCATTGTAATGCAAACCAAAAGGGGGGCCTGATGAAGTCAATCCAGAGCAAGAGAAGGCCTAATAATGGTTCAGGTCGACCCATTGTCCTTTCTTATAATGCTAAGTGAGATAAACGAGAAAGAAAGAAAAGAGGGAGACAGGCAGTGGACTTCACGTGTGTAAGAAGGAAAAATGAGAAAACAAACCCAAAGTTCTTGAAGCAATGCAAGGAGAAAACAATGGGTATAAGCTGGAGACCACTTGGTCATAGTGGAAATAGGCTTTGTACAGTGGATCACAGGGGAGTTGGGGGGAAGGGAAGGACTGGAGGGATATGACCTTAAGCTTCTCAAAATGGCAATTCCAGAAAAGGAGAAGGAGCAGTTGGAGACGGCCAAGAATGGAAGGTTGACAATAAGGGTGTGGAGCTCAAGATGGGACCAAGTGATGAGGAAGAAAGATATAAGCTCCAATCGAGCTCCACGTAAGATATTCAGAATACTCAACTTAATCTCACTTCAATTTTTCTCTCCAGAATTTCTCTGTTTTCTGCTTACATATATATACTGTTCGATTTTCGTCGGTCAAAACTTTGACTTGGGCGAGTACCTTTTGCAGGTACCATCCTTGGAGCTACTCGAGAATTATCCGAGTGCTGGACTGGCAAAGGAGGTTCCTAGGCTGTGGAAATTTGAGGAAATGCAAAAGGGCAGTTGACCCAGCTTGGTTCGGGTGCATCAAAAATCGGTTCCTTCAGTACCTTACTAAATTTGCAATTCAGCTTCTAAGACATTTGTTAGTGGTAAAATATGCAAAAAAAAAAAAAAAAACCTTTAACAATGAGAAAACTTGATAAATAAGCTAAAAAATCTTGTTATTTAATATTCTAAACCTGTAATTAAGCTTCTAAGACATTTGTCAGTGCCAAGAAACTTAAACAACATGTAACAATATAAAAACTGGATACATAAGCCAAAAAAACTTATAGGTAGTAACTTATGGATCAATTGACACCAATCTTCTATGTGGCACCCATAATTGTAATAGATTGGAACCTGTGACATCATTAGATTTAATACACAAGTTGAGGGTTTATAAAACCTTAAGGAATCTCAAATGAGAAGGGTTAATCACTTGTTGATTTTCTCTCTAAGCTCTGAGATATTCTCTTTCCTTATGTTGACTGGCCATTTTCTTTTTTATTTCAATCCATTTCTCTTAAATACACTGTATACCACTTAATACTAGCCATTAATGAATTTGTTTATCACTTCACTTATTTTATACTCAAAAAGTTTACGTTGGTTGTGTCCGTTGATAATTGGAGTTTTTGTACCTAACAGTTGCCGGTGAGGAGCGAGGCTATTAGAAAGTTTGAGAACTCTTCAAAATCAATAATATTAAATTTACAACATTCATATAACATAAATTTTATAACATGACGTGGCAGTTTAGGTGACAAAATCCTATTGGATATATGATTTCTCTCATCCATTTTTGTTTTTTCCTCTTCCAGTGAATTTTGGCCATGTAGGCTACTACGTCATGTTGGAGAATATATGTCGTATAAATGTTGTAAGTTTAGCATTACTTCTGTAAAATTATCCTCATTTTAGCATAGTGTGATAAGCTAAACTCTATTTCCTTGTCTGCAAATCCAATGCTACACTTTTAAACAAGTACTTTTAAAGAGAACGTCTTTGACCCATACCATCTCTTAACGAGAATGCTAATGTGCTAACAAAGGCCTTATCAGCATCTTCTAATCATGGCCTCTTTAACCGTGTTAAGCTTGAGATAAAACCTAACCTAGACGAAGTAGATTAGCTGGATGTGAAAAAGCCTAATAGATGATGGGGCGGAAAAATGGTAATTGCAACTCTTTTAACTTTTAGCAGAATGTTTTATCATTATTGATGTTTTTTTTTTTGTTATGTTTTGTAATTATAAAAAGGCATACCATTCTGGCAAATATTTAGAAATTACTTGTATACGAATATGTCTGTATAGGGTTTTATAATTAACATATTTGTTTTCAATACAATTTAGAGAACTCTTCTCTCTAAAACTCTACATTAACGTTTACAAATAAATCAATATAAAAAACAATGTTGTCCAAAGGCGACATGGTTTCTTTGCAGAATAATATTTCAAGACAATACTATATAATGTCGTGTGCTATAAATAACTTTTAAAAACTTTAGTGATAATATCATACAATACGTTTGGCATCATGAAAGAGACCAAACAAATTTATTAATAATTATTCCGACAAGTGATATTTCTTTTGCATCTAAGCTATTACCTAAATATTTTTAAAGATGATTAAAAGTTGATATCATTTGAAAAAAAAAAAAACCTTGAAACATTATTATTATTATTATTATTATTATTGTAAATGCAAGAGTGGATTTTTCCACCACCTGTCAACAATTGACCTCTACAAGTGTGACAAAATTTTGAATTATTTATGGCCAATTGCTCTTTGTTCTTGTCAAGAAAAATTTTGATTGGTTGTTGTAGGTGGTGGCATTGTCTATAGATAGACTCTCTTGTACAATTTTACCTAAAGTTTTATAACTTGTTTTCTTATTTTCTTAGTTAATTATTTTATTTATTTATTTATTGTACTTTATACTCATTGAAATTTACATTTTAATTTCATTTTATTTTGAATGTAATCATATTCTTGACTATACATCTAAAAGTTGCAATAAGGGAATAAAATTATGTATACCTAGAAGATAACCAAAAGCCATTATATTATCACCACAAAAAAATTGAATTCAGACTATTGTAATTATTGATGCAGAAAATCAGCACCAACTGCAATAGTACACGTGTCTAAGGAACCAGTGAACTGCTACACTAAGCTAGGACCTCCAATCCTAGGATCAGCTATCGATTCTTCGACTCCAGGCAACCAACTTTCTCCTCAAATGTATTCTAACCAGAAACAGACCTGCAATACAGCAGAGAACGTTAGAATTAGCCAGGGTTCCTTGACGTAGGCTCTCCACGCTCAAGTTAGCATGATTCATGGTAATGACTAGTCGACATATAAAAGGACGGCAAGGTCTATTTAGGGAATTGAATAGTAAATGAGTGTATAATCAAGAAATACTAGCTCGTTGTTTAGGGGTATATGGATGAATCTTACCTTTGTAATGACCGATGATTTCTAAGAGAGATTCCAAGTATCAAAACAAAGATGACGACTACCTAAGGTTGTGCGTGAGATCCCCTCTCCCTTATCCGAACCCTAATCATTGTTTTTATACCTCTTTCTTCACATGTGTTAGCAATATGGGCCGCTCATCCCATGCTAGATAAGCTGTTAGACGGAATTTCTTATTCTCAAAGTTGTACTTGCTATACTGTTGAATCCCGAACAGACACGTGGATGAGGAGACCACTGTATTGACATCTGCATATTCCGTACTTCTCGACTGAACATGTGGTTGAGGGGGACCACACTCTTTTCTCGAAGATGTGCCTTCTGTCACAATGTCGTACTCTTTTGGTGCCTTGCGCCTGATCGACTATATGAAGGTTGGAAATGCAGGTTGTTTAGCCAACTTTGTGTTGCTCAGATTTTAACAGGCAAGAAGAACGTGGAAGCAAATTTCTTAGGTAAAACAATCCATGCAGCCTCTCAAAGGCATCTTAGTCTTTTCATTGAAAGTCATCTTAGTCTTTTCATTGAAAGTGTAAGATTTTCCTTTTACAATAATTGATTTTTATTTTTTGTTATTAAATTATTCTCGAAAAAATATTATTAAACTATTCTCAACAGTGAATTACATTATTTAATTTAATGATATTGTAAAAGTAGTGAAAAAGAAAAAGAGCGAAGTATAATCGAAAAATTCACCCATAATTTCTCTAGTTATTCTCTCTCTCTATCTCTCTCATCATGTTTCTTTTCTCTTATTTTGACAATCACAAACTTTACACTTCATATATCACCTCTCATTTACGAGTCATACTACGGTACACCTAATGTATTGGTACATCAATTTTCAAATTTACGTAAAAGTTATAAATAAATATGTAAAAGTTGTAAATCAATATGTAAAAGTTGTAAATACAATTTTTATATACTCAGTTACAATTATTTTAAATGAGTGTGTAAAAGTTATAAATACATGCGTAAAAATTATAAATGAATGTATGTATACATTTATTTACAACTTTTACATATTTATTTACTACTTTTACATATATATTTATAACTTTTACACAATTTTAAAAAGTGAAGTATCGGTACATCAAGTGTACCATAGCTACAACCCTCATTTACAAATAAACCATAGAACTCCTCATACTTAATACTAATATCTTTGGTGATTGGATAACATATGCATCTTTAATTTACAAATATTATTATTTTAAATATAAAAAGAGAATTTCGACATAATTTTTACATAAAATTAAATATAAATTACTAACAATCAATTGATTCAATATAATCAATAAGTTAGCAACATTAAATATGATGACAATTCTTGATTTCTTATAAATATAATAAAAAGGGCGAAGTATAATTGAGCAATTTATTGCAATCCCAAACCCAGCCTTAAGATGTACATAATTCATAATTTAGAGGCGGCATAATCATGGCTCTATCTCCATCCCAAATGCTGCTTCTTCAACCGGACCTCTCCTTCTGTAAAACTGTAAACCCTTCCTTCTTCTTCTTCCCAAAACTCCGATGCGGAGTTTCCCGCCAAACGCCATACTTTTCCCGCCTAGACATTCGCGCCATGGCTGGCAGGAGCAAGAAGAAGCCAGGCGGGCCGTCCCCTGGCCGCTTTGAAGGAAACTCAGAGTTCCGGCGCAAATCTAAGCGAAGACCAAAGTACAGAACCATTAACTTGGCAGAAACCCCTTTCTATCGCCTCAAAAACTCCAACAAATCCCACCCCAACAACTTCACCGAGTCTGAGCTCGAAATGATCGGCCTTGGCTACGACCGAATGGTCCGCTTCATGGAAAAAGACGACCCCGATCTCCGGCACCCTTATGACTGGTACAAATACGGCGAATTTGGACCTTACTCCTGGCGCGGAGTCGTTGTTGGGGAGCCAATTCGCGGTCGTTTTAGTGATGAACGGGTTTCGATTTATGGCGAGGTGAAGGACCATGAAGAGTGGGAAAAGATTGAGCAACACGAAATGGCGGTTGATTTTGGGAAAAGGTTGAAGACTATGGATAAGAGTGTTGGGTTTAGGAACTTTTGGGTGTTTGTGAGACACCCGAGATGGAGAGTGAATGAGAAGCCATGGGAGCAGTGGACTTTGGTTGCTGAAGTCGTGCTTGAAGCTGGGAAACAGAGGTTGGATAAGTGGAGTTTGATGGGTAGGTTAGGGAATAAAGCGAGGGCTTTGATAACTCAATGCGCAGCTTGGATGAGACCTGATATAATTTATGTTAAGAGGCCGGTTTATCAGTGTAGATTTGAGCCTCAAGATGATTTTTTTAGGGCTTTGGTGCCATTTCTTGATCCGAAAACGGAACAGAATTTCTTGTTTGAGCTGAGAAAGGAGGATGGGAGTGTGGAGATGTGTACTTATTTTGGTGGGTTGTGTAAGATTGTGAGGGTTAGTCCAAAGGCTTTTGTGGATGATGTGGTGAAGGGGTATGAGAAGTTGAGTGAGGAGAAGAAGTCTTGGTGTTTGGAGTTTTTGTTGGAGAATCATCCAACGCATTTGTTGCATCCATATACAAAAGAGTGGAAGGTCAAGTTGGAGGAGGAGGAACTGGGTTGTGATGCCCCAGATGACGAGGAAGATAGTGTTCGTAGTAATGCTGGTGAGACCCAGTTCATGGATTGGATTGAAGATTATGGTGATGGTGATGGTGATGAGGGCAGTGATGTGGATGATCAGGATGATGTGGTTATGGACATGGAAGAAGGTGAGGATGATGAATTGGGGATTAACGAAGAGGAATCGGGTCCAGAAGAGGATGAGAAGTATTGGAAAGAGGAGTTTAATAAGGCAGTAAGTAGCTCTGAAAGAATGGAAATGCTTGCAAAGCGAAGTGTGGAGATATCTACTGAGTTGTATAAGAAGCAATTGGAGTCGATGGAAGCAATGGAAGATGAAAATGTTGGAGAAGATGGAGATGAAACTGCCTTGTGGGGTAAAAGGGCAAAAGTTAGTCCTGAAGAATGGAAGACTGCCGGGCTCGGGCCGTGGAGGAGGAGGATTAAGAAAAGTAAAATTCCTCCTGAGTTGTTTTTGCCAGCAGCAGTTAGGCCTTTCACCTACAGGAACCTTGTGAAGGAAATTGTTTTAACCAGGCATGCTATTTTGGATGGCGAGATTGGTAGGAAGGAATGAAGCATTAGACCTAGATTTTAGCTGGGTAGAAGTAATCATGATCAGCCATCAAATGAACAGGTTTATATGAATTTCTTCTTGCTTTCAAATTGAACTGGTACCATGTGACTTCTTTTGGCAGAGCATATAGGGCTTGTCCAGGATTTTGTAAAATTTTGGGTTAATTTATATTTATAGAAAATTTTGTCCAGGTGTTGATAAGAGTTGCCAAAATGTGTATTAAGATTGTTATGCATCACTTTTAGTGATACCAAGCAATCTTTTCTTTTTACATTTCTCTTCATTTCTGATATCATTCTTTTGCTTATGAGTAATTTTTGATCCTAATGTTCCTGGAAGACCTTCAAGAACTGAATTCTCTTAAAGATTGCCATCTAATTTGGACGGATAGGTGATTCCAAATTACTTTCTCTTATCCTTTTCATGTGTGACTCTCGGGAAAACCTGGCTTCAAATTATCTTCTCTGCATCTGGGGAACCATAATCTGAAAAAATCCTGCTTTCACCAACTTCGGGATTGACTACATATTTTCTTTCTACAACTCTCGGTAAGCGTTCATCACTGTTGTATGCTTACACCTGAACAAACCTAACCAATCACTTGGAGTCCTTATTGCTGAGACAACTTCAATAAATAGTGGCAGCTACTTTTCAATATGAACGCACAACATAAAATTGAAAGTCAATTTCCTCTTGAAGGAGGGGGGGGGGGGGGGTTGTTGGGTCGTGGGGGTGGGGTGGTGAGGGAAACAAGAGATGTTAAAAAATGAACAAGGAGTTTATGATTATGCAAAGAATGTGTAGTTAAAGTCCAGAGGGAACTTGTTTCTTTCCAAATCTAAGAATAAAACCGAAACCCCAAGTAAAAATTATATTATGTTCTGCAAAAATTTCTTCACCTAACTTCAGCATATATCACTAGTCCTCATCGTTTAGGTGGGAGTGATAACGTCCATGCCACCCCATTTTTTAAGCGTTCAGGATTCAGTTGATGGCAGGTGATCCATAATAAGCTGGCAGGCTTGCAGGAAAGAACATTTCTCTGACTTCTTCAGCCTTTGTAATGGGGAAAATTATACCTGACTACAAAAGTGACATAGTAGAGAAAATTTGTACTCATTGAATGCAGGACCAGTCAGTTAGAACTTGTTGAGGCCATTAAAGTAGAAGAAATCAACAATGAATTGAAGTAACCAGAAGGTGCTTACTGAAATCAGTCTAGCCCAAGTCAGCAGGCGTTTTGGTGAAGGAAATGGAAGTAATAAGCGTCCTACCACAGAGATGGCCGCGGCAAAGAAGTGGACCACCAAGCTCGGTGGTCGAGGCTTGAGACCAGAGATTAGAGCTGTGTGGGTCCTTTAGTAAAAACACAAGTCCACTAAGGCTCAAATGATTAAAACATGCTTGGGTCATTTCCTTTCTCGATTGATCAAGTGATGCACAAAAAACCTTGTAGAGAGCACCCGCCAATGTATTTATCGCAGATGCCTGCAAACAAAAGTCATGTGCTATCTTGTAAATAAAATGTTGTGTTTGTAATAATTAAAAGCCATGTTGCTTCATTTTTTTATCCTTAATTTCGCTGAGTAGAAACTAGCGCTCGATCTATTCGAATGTAAACAAATAGACTTACAAAGGTTGAGATTTCATTATCAAAGCATGAAAACTGTCAGACGGGGAACATATGAATGCTGCTTAAATTACGGAGGGTGTAAAAGGACTGAAGATACTTACTTGCAAAGGGCTGGTGCATCATTTACATTACGCAGAGTTCTAAGAAGATCCCTTAGGACAACAATATCAGATAAAGCCACAGTCGTTGTTCCTATTGTTAACGGATACCACATATTGAATGCACCACCCATTAAAAGAGAAACAGGATGTTGGATAAAAAATTGAGACCACCAGTAAAATTAATACTTGAAGCCATGCCATCAAGAAGTAGTAATTTTCTTTATTTCAAAAGAATTTATGTATTTTTTATCTTAAGTGGTTGCTTGATTTCTTATCAACGAAGACTTTACTCTCACTCCCAATTTCGAGACCTTTTGGTTGACAAGATAATCCTATAACGAACGTCCTACTTGATCGACAAAAGACACAACTCTCAATTTTACTAACAAAGATATTGCGTGGTGCAAATTAATAAAATAATAAACGTTGAAGCTTGACACAGGAGTGTTGCAATCCATGGGATTCATGATAGATCATCAAGGGGTGCAAATTGTTACAATGGTCAGGAGTGCACATGAACCAGAATGAGGGATAATTTCGTAAAAGAACTGGTATTGCTGTGCAGAGAATTAACTGTCAAGATTTGTGGCTATAAAAGATCTTGAAGTCAGCTTTCTAACACATTTGTCAATGTGTCATTTGGAGTTGTCTGCAGGAATCTATGACTATCTCTTCACAGCTGGTTCATAGTTAATGGTGCATTAAAGTCTACTCTGGAATTTGAATTTGATTGCTTAGTTGGTTGGAATTTGAATTTCTAGCTTAGTTGGTTGTGCTTTTATTACGTAATGTGTTTACTTATGAGTCTTAGTCAATAATTGAGTTGTCAATGTATTAGTTGAGCCGTAATTGTTGAACACATCTAATTATTGTCTTTTACCTATGCTTGGAGGGTTGTTCTAAGTTATTTAAAGTCCCAAAGTTGTGTGTTCAAGGCAGTGAAGTTTTGAATTCGAATTTGAGTGAAATTTCAGTGTTTATACTGATTTCTCTTTAACTCTGTATCTCTTGGTGAATTCCATAGAGTGGTGAGTTAGTTTGAGCCCTGTATCCTTGGTTTACATCCTTGGGTGGTGAATTTTCTGTATCCCATTGGTGTTTACCCTGGTGGTGAGCTTGTTATCCTTTCAAAGAGTGTTTGTTAGGTTCCATTTTATTTGTTCCAGCCATTGGTTGCGTTGATAATCAACTTGAAGATCCTATTCTCATCTATTATAATCCAGCAGCCCGGTATCAGATTTGGTATTAGAGCTTTTGGTTCAATGGCTGGTCGCACTCGCAAGGCTGCTTCTACTAGCCAACCGCCTCCTCCTCAAAGAGACGAACGAGATTTGATCATTGAAGATCTCAGGTGGCAGCTCCAGCAAGTCCAGCAACGTTTGGAGGTAATGAAAAATCAAGATGATAGGGGTGAAAATGGTGACGAATGGGAAAATGCAGTCCATGATGATGATAATCCGTTTCACAATCAGCGTAGCGAAGCATCTAGTGATAGCACTCCACCTCCTCCTCATGAATTACGAAATCATTTCTTCCAAGATTTTGATGTGAAGGTTGACATTCCAGAATTTGAAGGAAGAATGCATCCTGATGAGTTCATTGATTGGCTTAATACGGTTGAGCGTATTTTTGAATACAAAAATGTGCCTGAAATTCGTAAAGTCAAGCTTGCTGCAATCAAGCTAAAGAAGTATGCTTCTTTATGGTGGGAGAATTTGAAGAAACAAAGAGAAAGAGAGGGCAGAGGTCGAATTTTGACATGGGAGAAAATGAAAAGAGAGCTTAAGAGGAAATTCCTGCCTGAAAATTACAGGCAAGATGTTTTCCTTAAGTTTCACAATTTCAGGCAAAAAGAGTTATCTGTGGAAGAGTATGTGGCAGAATTTGATAATTTGATGATGAAATGCGATCTGACCGAACCGGAAGAACAAACCATAGCACGTTTTCTTGGGGGATTGAGATCTGAAATCTGCAATGTGGTCCAATTGCAACCCTACTGGTCCTACAATGATGTGTGTAGGCTTGCTCTTAGAGTGGAGAAATAGCTTAAAGAGGCACACGTTCGCAACTCTCGTTTTGCTAATCGCGATGGCACTCCCAATCGTGGCAGTAGTTCTTATCCTAAGCCTAAAACAGGTCTGAAAACAAACCCAAAAGCTTCTTCAAAGAATGAGCAAGGTAATAGTTCCAAACAAGCCCAAAGCTCTTCAAATGCTAGTTCCCGTCGCTGTTTCAAATGCCAAGGCTATGGACATATTTCTTCCGAGTGTCCTAATCGTAAAATTGTAACACTAGTAGAGGAAGAAAGTGATGAAGAGATAGAGACAGATGCCCTGATCAATTTCAGTAATCCAGAATTTGCTGATGAAGAGGAAGTCACTTATGCAGATCAAGGTGATTCTCTCTTTATTATTCAAAGGAGTTTGAATATTGCCCAAGACCGAGAAGATGATTGGCTTCGCAAAAATATCTTCCATACCAGATGTACTTCTCATGGTAAGGTGTGCAATGTTATTATTGATGGTGGCAGCTTTGAAAATGTGGTGTCTACGGAGATGATTGATAATCTTGGCCTTCAAACAGAGAAGCATCCTCAACCTTACAAGATTTCATGGCTGCGGAAAGATAACGAGATCAAGGTAAACAAACGCTGCCTTGTTTCATTTTCTATTGGGAAAAAGTATAAAGATGAAATATGGTGTGATGTTGTTCCTATGGATGCTTGTCATTTACTTCTTGGTAGACCATGGCAGTATGATAGGAGAGTAATGCATGATGGCTATAGGAATACTTATACATTCTTTAAAGATGGGGTCAAAGTTATTTTGGGTCCTTCAAAGTTAGAAGGTGTTCCTAAACCTACTAAAGGGGAGGGAAATGCTTTGCTTACCCAAACAGAATGTAGAAGAGAGTTGGAGAGGGGAAGTGAAATTTATGTGTTCTTGTTGTTAGAAGAAAATGAAGTTAGTAACGAACCGCCTTTGGAGATGAAGTATCTTCTTGAAGAATACCATGATGTTGTACCAAATGAGATACCACTAGGCCTTCCTCCAATGAGAGACATACAGTATTGCATTGATCTTGTTCCAGGTGCTGTGTTGCCAAATAAATCAGCCTATCGAATGAGTCCCACAGAACACGAAGAATTACAACGACAGGTTGATGAGCTTATCACTAAAGGGTTAGTGAGGGAAAGCATGAGTCCTTGTGCTGTCCCAGCTCTTTTGGTGCCTAAAAAGGATGGCTCTTGGAAAATGTGCATTGACAGTAGGGCCGTTAACAAGATCACAATTAATTACAGATTTCCTATTCCGAGGCTTGACGACCTTCTTGATCAACTTCATGGTGCTACTGTCTTCTCCAAAATTGATCTTCGAAGTGGCTATCATCAAATTCGTATAAGACCTGGTGATGAATGGAAGACTGCATTTAAAACAAAGAATGGCCTTTATGAATGGATGGTGATGCCATTTGGCCTATCTAATGCACCAAGTACATTTATGCGGTTGATGAACCATGTCTTTAAACCATTCATTGGCAAGTTTGTTGTTGTATATTTTGATGATATACTTGTGTACAGCAAAGATGAGGAGCATCACTTGGATCATCTTCAGCAAGTTTTTCACACCTTGAGAAGTGAAAAGCTTTATGCCAACTTGAAGAAGTGTGAGTTCTTCACCAAAAGCCTCATTTTCTTGGGGTATGTGGTTTCAAAAGATGGAATTCAGATGGACCCTAGCAAGATTGAAGCAATTCAGAATTGGCCGATTCCTACATCAGTCCACAACATTCGAAGTTTTCACGGGTTAGCTTCATTTTATCGTCGATTTATCGGAGGATTCAGTAATATAATGGCTCCAATCACTGAATGCTTAAAGGGTAATGGTTTTACTTGGACGAAAGATGCACAAAGAAGCTTTGAGCTGATTAAAAAGAAGATGACAGAAGCTCCTATCTTATCACTTCCAGATTTCAACAAGGTTTTTGAAGTTGAATGTGATGCTTCCAATATTGGTATTGGTGCTGTTATTAGCCAAGAACGCAGACCAATTGCTTTCTTTAGTGAAAAATTGAATACATCTCGCAAAAAGTACTCAACTTATGACAAAGAGTTGTATGCTATTTGTCAAGCTTTGAAGCATTGGAGTCAGTATCTCTTGCCAAAACCGTTTGTTCTATATTCTGACCATGAAGCTTTGAAGTTCATCAACAGCCAACAGAAGCTTAATGTTCGACATGCTAGATGGGTAGAGTTTCTTCAAGCTTTCAACTTTACCATCAAGCATAAATCTGGAGTTCAAAATGTGGTGGCTGATGCCTTAAGCTGAAGACATTCTTTGCTGACCTCTATGCAAGTGAATGTTGTTGGGTTTGAGGTTTTAAAAGAGTTTTACAAGGATGATCCAGATTTCGGCAAAATATGGAGTAACTGTAATGAGTTTTCATCTAACCAATTTGTTTTGCAGGATGGTTATCTACTCAAGGCAAACCAATTGTGTATTCCTCAATGTTCCTTGAGAGAATTAATCATTAATGAAGCACATGGCAGTGGCATTAGCGGTCATTTTGGGAGAGACAAAACTATTGCTATTGTAAGGAAAACTTCTATTGGCCGAAGATGGAAAGGGATGTGATTAAGCACGTGAAGAGGTGTACAATTTGTCATGTGGCAAAAAGTCATAGGCAGAACACTGGTTTGTACAATCCATTACCTGTTCCTAATGATCCATGGGAAGATGTTAGCTTGGATTTTGTGGTGGGATTGCCTAGAACACAGCGAAACAAAGATTCAATCATGGTGGTGGTTGACCGATTTTCTAAAATGGCTCATTTTGTCCCCTGTAACAAGACAAATGATGCGACTCACGTGGCCGATTTGTACTTCAAGGAGATTGTGAAATTGCATGGCATTCCTAAGGCCATAGTCTCAGATCGTGACCCAAAGTTCTTATCTCATTTTTGGCGTACGCTTTGGAGAAAGCTGGGGACTACACTTAACTTTAGTTCATCTCATCATCCTCAAACAGATGGACAAACTGAAGTTATCAACAGAAGCTTGGGAAATCTTCTGAGGAGTTATGTTGGTAAGAATTTATGGCAATGGGATCTTGTTTTACCTCAAGTTGAGTTTGCTTACAACAGATCATCAAGTCAAACCACTGGTCATAGTCCTTTTGAGGTTGTTTATGGCAAGAATCCAATAAGTCCTTTGGATTTAGCTCCTATTCCTTCCAAAACTCAATTTAGCAGTGATGCAAAGGAGAGAGCTAAGAACATCAAGAAACTACATGAACAAGTTCGAGAGAAGATTTTGAAGCAAAATGAGAAGCATAAAGCTGCAGCAAACAAACATCGAAAGTATGCTGAGTTCAAAGAAGGAGATCTAGTGTGGATACACCTTAGAAAATAAAGGTTTCCTCCAGGCAAATATGCCAAGTTGAAGCCTAGAGCTGATGGACCATTCAAAGTTTACAACGCATTGGAGAGAATGCTTACAAAGTTGAGCTACCTGAGCATTATGGTGTTTCCAACACATTTAATATCTCTGACCTTAGTCCTTATCTTGGTGAAAACAACAATCAAGACTCGAGGTCAAGTCTTTCTCAACCAGGGGAGCTTGACACAAGAGTGTTGCAATCCATGGGATTCATGATAGATCATCAAGGGGTGCAAATTATTACAATGGTCAAGAGTGCACATGAACCAGAATGAGGGATAATTTCGTAAAAGAACTGGTATTGCTGTGCAGAGAATTAAATGTCAAGATTTGTGGCTATAAAAGATCTTGAAGTCAGCTTTCTAACACATTTGTCAATGTGTCATTTGGAGTTGTCTGCAGGAATCTATGACTATCTCTTCACAGCTGGTTCATAGTTAATGGTGCATTAAAGTCTACTCTAGAATTTGAATTTGATTGCTTAGTTGGTTGGAATTTGAATTTCTAGCTTAGTTGGTTGTGCTTTTATTACCTAATGTGTTTACTTATGAGTCTTAGTCAATAATTGAGTTGTCAATGTATTAGTTGAGCCGTAATTGTTGAACACATCTAATTATTGTCTTTTACCTATGCTTGGAGGGTTGTTCCAAGTTATTTAAAGTCCCAAAGTTGTGTGCTTCAAGGCAGTGAAGTTTTGAATTCGAATTTGAGTGAAATTTCAGTGTTTATACTGATTTCTCCTTAACTCTGTATCTCTTGGTGGATTCCATAGAGTGGTGAGTTAGTTTGAGCCCTGTATCCTTGGTTTACATCCTTGGGTGGTGAATTTTCTGTATCCCATTGGTGTTTACCCTGGTGGTGAGCTTGTTATCTTTTCAAAGAGTGTTTGTTAGGTTCCATTTTATTTGTTCCAGCCATTGGTTGCGTTGATAATCAACTTGAAGATCCTATTCTCATCTATTATAATCCAGCAGCCCGGTATCAAAGCTTCTCTCCAAGTGTACTCCAAGCAAGAAATATCTTGTCTAAGTGTCTCACCAACTCCCTTGCAAGCTTCCAAGTGTCTCCTAAATGAACCTTTTTGTTCTTCAAGTGTCTCCATGGGTTTTAACTAGGTGTCATCACCAGCTCCTTTGCATGCAATAAGGTGCCACTCCTACATCATTCATGGTAACACCTATCAAGAAATACTCTTCTAAATAGGCTTCTTTGCTTCAAATAAAGTTTTGGAACTCTCTCACTCCTAAAAAACTCAACACCTCTCTCTCCCTCTCTTGTCTCTCCCTGGTTTGCCAAATATTTCTCTCCATATTTCAGTCTCTAACTTAAGCGTCGGGAGATTATCGCTAGCAACACCGCCGATGCCTCTGACCTTTATTTTCTCTTTGTGTGCAGATCAGTTACACCGCTGGAGCCTCAGTTGGCCAAATTACAGCAGTCATCTTGCGAACACATGGCCCAGAATTTCTTGCTTTCACCCTCCTTCTTCACATATTCCCCCATTTCTCTCTTGCTGAGTCAAACTTTCCACCACAAATACAAATTTTACTGGTAAGTTAGAGGTCGACTGATTTTCGACATCAACACAAGAGTTGGAGATGAAGGAGCAGGCATGCTTCTACTAGTCATTGTTCTTATGTTTCCTCTGTGAATTGCTGAAATGAAAGCATAATAGAGTTCGGGGGGATCTGAAACTAGCAAGTTCCTTCTTCATTAGTCTAAAGTGTTTTCATGAACCCGAAAAAAAAAAGATAGAAGTTTATGCAGCCTCTTCTTTTCCCTTGGTTTAGAAAAATAATAATATATCAGTAATAAAATCAAACAGAAATGTAAAGATGATCCGATTAAATATCATGCAAGTCAATTTACCACATATCAAACATTTTACGAAACACATATGATGTCAGTTTTTCAAGCTTCTCAAGCATCTTGTAAATCATATTTATAAGGAGTATTTTTTTATCCTCATCTCATTCATTATACTAAAATTCATGTGTCAGTAGATCTTCAAAAGCTGAGACAAAATTAAGTGAGCAGAGAATCCTAATTATTTTGTCGGTACAACACAACTTGAACTTGACTAAAGTCACTGAACAATTAAAATCAAACATACTAAAGCTCATTATCACAAATTGGCTATTTAATTTGTTTCGCAATTTTTCTGAAGGACATTAGACTTATGCAAAGGATTTTATGGGCTTAATACTAATTTATCATGTTATAGGCTTAACTGAAACAAAAGCATTACTTCTAATTATGTGCATTCTATTTCTACACACTATAATGATTATGTACTTCCCATCACCAGCTTCCACACCAATCCACAATTTTCGAAACTAATCAAGTATTCCTTGCTGTAAGCAATTCCATCTTCTTCATCTGAAACCTTCATCAATAATTGATTTCCCTTATCGAGTAGCATCAAATCTTGACAGAGAGGTGATCCAATGTTTCATCCGTGCTTGTTAGCTATCAGATTAACTACCAATTTTCTTTCTACAACACTTCGTATTTTCTGAACTTGCCACCATAACACTCAACCACACCAGGATAACTTTCGCTGGCAGTGGCAACTACTTTCCATTTCAACATTCACAATCACATTGTAAGTACATTGCCAGTGAAAAAAGGTCAATGTCATAGACTGGACGAATAGTCTGCATTATAAAAGGAAGTAGATGTATAACGTTTCACATATTTCTTCACGTGACTGCAGCATGGATCTCTCCTCGCTAGTTTAATTTCAGATGGAAGACAAGGAATGGTAGAAATTAGAACAGCAGCAACATCACCCATGTATCAAAACTTTTAGGTTTCAGGATTGGTGTGGAAGCTGTCTCTAAGACTCTTAACTCCTTCAGCCTTTATAATGGGAAAAATTATACCTGATCCACCCTGAAAGATGTAACAAAGTGGCATATTAGATAAAATTTGTATTCATTAAATGATAGACGAAAAGCTATTGACAATGTATTCAGGCCAATTGAACTGAAGAAATCAACTACAAATTACAGTTAGGAGTTCTGAAGTTAATGAAATAAGTTTTGCCCCAATAAACAGGCGTTTGGGCGACGGAAATGGAAGCAATAAGCGTCCAACCACGTATATTTTCACAGCAAAGAAATGGATCATCAAGCAGAGTGGATTAGGATTTAGACCTGAGAGTAGAGCTATTGGTCCAAGTGTAAAAACACCTCCTAGGCTCAAATAGTCAAAACATGCTTGGCACATTTCCATCCCTGATGGATCAGGTGATGCACAGATAACCTTGTAGAGGGCACCTGCCAATGTATTTCTTGTAGATGCCACTGGCTGCAAACAAAAACAATTTCTCATATTGCAAGGACAAGGTCTCCAATTGTGAAGCAACTAAAGCATTGTTAATGTCAAGTAAGTTTACTATCTTTATAACTTCTTCGAAATTCCTGAACAATGCGATGACTACCATAACCAGACAAAACCTTAAAACTATTTTCTGCATATGCATGGCACATGACGAAGAGTGTGCTACATCAGATATGAGAAAGCTAAATACCTTACGGGGATTCAAGATACACGCAAAGGGCAGGTGCATCATTTAGATTGTGCAGAGGTCTAAGAAGATCCCTTAGTGCAACAGTATCAGATAAAGCCACTGTCATTCCTCCTCCCGTTAAGGGATGTCGCTTATTGAATGCATCACCCATTAGAAGAGCACCAGGAGTTGGAGAAAGAGCAGCTGGCATGCATCTATTAGGCATTGTTCTTATGTTTCCTTTGTCAATTGCGACATGAAAGCAGAGTAGAGTTAAGTGGGAATCTGAAACAGGCAAGTTCTATTATCAGCCTAAAAGTGCTTTCATGAATAACCCAACAAAATTCCTATCAAAGAAAGAATAAGCTAATGCAACCCCTCATTTCACCCCAATTCACAATAGAGCAGTTTGAGATAAATAACCATACATCATTAATAAAATCAAACAAAACATGGAGATCCTTTTAAGCAATAGATACCTGGGAAGCCAACACAATTTTCAAATAATTGGTAACATTGGAAATGGTTGGTACTTTTTGGCCCGGTTCGTCCACCAAACGCCTAAATCTTGGTGCGACTAATGGGATAAAACAAGATGGGCAAAGGATCTGCCTATATAACATGTCCATGTTTTTTATATGGAAGGTCGCATTTCTCCAAGACCATACCAACATAACATGAGGGATTTCAACCTGCAGAAATGATAAGATGAAGGACCCAATATTAACATCTAGTTGAAAGGACTTAAAACAATAAAAAGATGCGCACATTTCTTAAAAGTGGAAAACCATGTTATTAAATAAATTACAGCACAAGATTGTCAGAGCATATATATTTACCTTAGGTTTGCAAAGAGAGTGGCGCAATTTTGAAAAATAACCATCACATACTATGGTGACATATTCCACTTTGTATGGTGAGCATATACGTATCTTTATAACGTTTTAAAAATGATTTAAGAACTTATCATGTAAATTCGGAGCTAGATGACTGTGGATTGATAAACATAAATATTTAATCACAATACATTCAGCTATATAAGGAGACAACTTTAAGAAATAGCTACCTCAATGTATATTAGGTACTGGGGAAAGAAGAAAACTGATAAAATATAAATGTTAAAATCCGAAACTGGGCCCCCAAGAGTAAGCATATTTTTGGGATTTCTGAAGTTTACAGAGACAGATTATCTTGTAAAATTTTAGATTATATGTTACTCATGTTTTCTGTACTAACAAATTCTTTAACTAGTAAGAAGAGAACAAATTTTGAAAGTGATGAAGTTACTTGGCTAGAGATGCAGCTTTTTCTCTCATCTTTTGAATGAAACGGCCATTATGAGAACTTCTTCTAGCCACATCTGAATTGAAATTCTCCAAGGGTTAAGATACTTTGATGCTTTTGCCATCTCTGTAGAGAGCATATCCAAACATTTGCTGAGCATCAATCTCATTCACACAATCTGTAGCCAGATATACATACACAGATTAGAATGAAGGTGGAGTAACTGTAACAGAAGACAAAGATTGTACAGAGCTTTCACAATCATCCAAATTTCTACAATTTTTTGCTTACCCTCAAGGCCCACTTCTATCAATTTTAGGCAGCCTCCTGGTTGTAGGAGTTCACCAACAATTCTATCAGGCTGAGTCAAGTGTCTTTCAATCACATGCACACGGCGACACTCCTTCAACAAATAGCAATGAACAATGTTCAGATCATATAGAAAAACAACAGTGGAGATAGATATGTATCTCTGACACCTCCAAGAGTTTCAGTTGGTAGATGCTACTACCTTGCCAAGAGTGTAAGCCAGAGATGAACCAGAAACTCCAGCACCTACAATGACTGTATCAGTGCTTCCAGTACATTTTGCATTCAAACACTCATTTATTTGAATCTCCAATAAAGAAACTCGACCCTTCTTTTTTCCTCTTGAACTTTTCAAGAATAGCAGGCCCACAAATGAAGCTATAAGCGCTCCCAACATCATTAACTGATAAACCATCTTAAGAGTTGATCGTATAGAAGACTTGATATTCCTCTCCCCTGGTGCTAGTTCACTCTTCTCTCTGGCTTGTGTTCGCAATATGCATATTTGCAACTATGAGTCATTTATATAGACTTAAGCATGAGTGCACCCACCAGTGAATACTTTTTCCCTTCCATTCAAGGGATTGTGCTAGCGTTGAAAATACAGGAAGAGAGAATTTTCTGAACTAAAAAGAGTCCCTGCTAGTGTTACAAATTCAAATTGAATGCTTGGAAGGGATGAGGAAGAGTAACCAAAATTTTTGAAACCTAAAGTCAAAGTGAAACAATGGAAAACATGTCCAAAAGACAATCATTGGTCAAAAAGATTTTGGAGAATTGGCTTTCAAGTTTAATTCATAAACCGCCGAGGAGGGCTGATAATATTTTAAGGGATACCAAAACGGTAGACAAGCTATGGTAGACGAAGAAAAAGATTGAAGTTGCGTAGTTTGCTAGTAGACAAATAATGGAATTGCTTTATTACTGATGGCTAAAGGGCTGCTTCAGCCTTCAGGACAGCACTCATTGAAAGTATATACAGAAATACCATAGTTTCCCTTTAAAGGTGAAATCGTCTTTGCAAAGTCTTTCGCTTTGGCGTTCAGACAACGGTAGTTTCTTTCAAGGCATGGATACCAAGTCTTTTCCTGCTATGTTCTGCAAAGCGTGTGGTCTCAAGGCAAAGATTCCAATTGTAAAGACGGAGAAGATATTGGCTTTCAAGATGAAATCCAAATGAATCTCTTAAATATACAACACAATTCCATTTCAGCGATTCGGTGAGATAAGAACCTATGTGAAACTCTCATACATGAATAAATCTTTAAGGAGTTGGGGCAGCAGAAGACGAAAACTAGCATGTTGGTAGAACTATTGTTACTGTATAAGCTGTCACTGAGTGAAGAAACAGCAGAAGCCTATGAGCGTGCACATCAGAAGCCATGATTTGATTACATTGCAAGCCTGGGTTACATATTTATTTTTCAGGTTGCTTTTGGAAATTTATAACTTACACATTTTATAGATGTACAAGGAAGAATAAACTGAAAGCCTCACTTCTCGTCCCACATGGGGTTTTACTGCAAAAACTTTTTGTAGTGACGTTATATGCAGCTTGGACCAAACACTCTGAAAGATATGATGTCCTTCCACCAAAAGAAGGGTAAGCGATAGTTTCCTCAGAATTCATAAAGTACAAATTCCTCCCTTAAATTTAATTTAAAAAAAAAAGTCGATTCTTTGAAATTGTTATGAGAAAAGATTTTTTTTTTTAATTGTCTAATCATGTGTCAAATTGTTGAACAAGATGATCAAATTGGCTTCCTAAACAACTTAACAATTGTCAATAGCTGCTAGACATATGTTAAACAATTGAGCAATGCGTCGAATTGTAAATTGCATACACATTTAAGAAAATATAGGCAAATTTGGTACTTCAAATTCAACTCAATTAAGATATATAAAATTTTTAAAATGTTAGCTATTCAAAAAAATAAAAAATAAAAACTATGCATAATCTATGCATAATTATGGAAATAATTGAGAGTTCAAAAACTCTCATCCCTTTAAAAAAAAAAAAAAAAAAAGCAAAAAGACAACAATACAAAATGTCTCCCTTAAATACCATAGGGTAAAAGGAAAATTTTAGTAAATTTTGAAGAAAATTGTCATTTGATGAAACTTCAGACAATAATTTTTATTTAAAGCCAAAAAGAAAATAAAAAACCAAGGTTGTAGCAACTACTGCAATGGGCATTTCATCAAAAAGAGCTCAAGCAGCTCAAATGCTTCTCATTTGAGTATCCCATCTGTGAGACTGCAAGAACTAAAACAGTCAACCGTATCCAGGTTTAAACCTCCATGTTTTGATATGCTTTGTTAGAGAGAAGATTGTCCAAAATGCAGGTTCCCAGTCCTGAAACAGATTCACTGGTAGAAATCTAGCTACCTACTCCAATTCCTAATTCCAACATATTCACAATCATCCATTAAGTTACACTCATCAGAGGTCCAGACTGACATTTACAAGGTACATCAAAATTCCTTAAGAAGCCACAGCTGTGGTAAATACCAACAATGTTATGATGCATCATTCACTAAACACTTTAAGAGCCAAAGTAGTCCTCAGGTACATAAAATTTCAATCCAATGGCCTGCAAGCAAGAGAAACCATCTAGTCAACGAAAAAAAAAAGTGATATGATGGAAAACAGGTGCAATTTTGACAAATTGTAAGCTTCCATTAAGAATACAACACACATCAGTGTTGGCCAAGGAGAGAGCTGCGAAACTGTGCAAGGGTATTAGCACTAGTACAGCATGGTTACATTAATGATTCAACAAGATAATACAAGCACATAACTGATAAGTTTTACAGTACCTCAGCAAATTTAATATCAGCATCACTGTGATCCTTGTCTCTACCAGCTGCATCACCAACATAAAACGATCTACAGAATTCAGAGAAATAAAATTTTGAAGTCAAATATCACATAACAGGAACTGTCAATACTGAGATTAACTAGATAAACAAGGAACGAGTTTTCTGTACAGCAAGTGGAGATAATTTCAATGCAAACTGAAACTATGCAGTTTACTAACATAAGTATAATCCATTTGCAAAACAATTAAATTTTCATATAAGAATTTCAAAGTCCTGAACTCATTTCACACAGTTGTTTTTCCATCCTCTCCAAGTTTGGAAAACTGGTACTGAAGCCCAAAACTCCTTTCTTCATGAGCCTTGCTTCCACGGCTACTATTTATCATGCCACATTCACTTCAACTCAAATTATTTCACTCAAATATTTTTGTTGGGGCCACAAAAAGCATCCCAAAACTTTTAAAAATTTTCAGTGCACCCTAATTTCATTGAATTTGCTGCTTAAGGCTCTCACTTGAGTGCATGTGGTTCTGTCCCTGCAGATAAGGCACTTGGGCACTATCTCAAGCATAAAATCATTGTATGGGCTTGGGGAGGATCCTACATGCAAATCTTACCACAACAATAACGCAAAAAATTACTAAAAATACGATGAATAAGACAGGTTTGGGTCACTCTTTCCATGGAAGTGTATAGGTTAGAAACAGACTAAAAGCAAGAAAGGAAGAGGAAGATAACTGATCCATATCGATTGAAATGCCAGAGTTGAAATGTTTCTCCATGATATGCCACATTCCAGGTTTGGGCTTGCGAAAAGGATCTGCAGCTTTACCATCAGAACTACTTAAACCACAAGCAATAAAAACCTGCACAAGAAATTAGAAGTAAATTTCAAAATAATTTTGATATTATATGATAAAAACAAAAAATTTTGATGCTTCAGACATGTAGAGATTCAGAAGAAAAATGAACCCTAACCATCTAGCTTTCTATTTTTAGTTCCCATGACAGATTTATGTAACAAATCACAAATGAATAGATGAAAGCTATGGCCAGAACAGATAAACGTTATGCTTATGTACCGGTTAGAGGTATAAAGACTACGATTTAAATGAATAGAATCAAATACATATACATGGGGACACATTCAGAAAGTCAAATTTCTAAAATGTGGAATGCCAAACAACAATGTTTGAACAAAAAATCCAACCATTATGGTCAAAAGGAGAGTCCTTGACACAAACTGATAATTGCATGTCAAAACAACTACTCAACAGGTCAAAGTTTGTAGCATTAGCAATTTTACAGGCATATGGTATTTCAATAACCCAATTGAGCAAACCTGAATTGGGACCTTCACGCGCTTGATGAAATTGTTCAGGCGTCCAATTTTTGAATCCACAGCTACCTGTCTTTTGTTTTTCCAGCGTTCAATGTTGGATTCATTGGTGAAAATTACCTAATCATCATGGAGACAATTTTCATGCCAAACAATCAACTGAAACTACCAGAAATATAACAGTAGCAACAGAATCATAGCATTGCTTTAAATGCAAAAAGAATAAGAAAGCTTTTAGTGAAAGAAAAAAAAAAAAAAAGAAACATACCAGCTTGTAGCCATCGTTATACAAGCTCTGCAGCTTCTCTGGTACTGAAGGATACATAAGAGACCAAGCATCTGCACCTGCTCTGAAATAAGAAAAAAAAAATGTGACATTTACGTTTTCAATCAGTTGCTTAAATAAAACCAAAAAAAAAAAAATGATGCTTAGCAACGTAGATTAAGCTAAATCAAAGATTCTAACATGCGAGAAATGCATGAAACAAGAATTATCACACATATAATCATGTGGTCCAGAATTTCCTGGATTTTGTTCTTCAAGACAAAGATTTTGGGACAAGACCACTAAAATCCATGAATTTTCAGTCCTATTAATTGAAGACCTAAGCGGCACTCAAGGGGTCTTCATCAAAGGGTCCACTTTCTCCCTTTCTCTTCATCATTGGGGTGGATGGTCTCAGACTGATGGAAAAAGCCATTCGTGCCAATCTTGTGGAGAGCACCTCAGTTGGGAGGGATAAAATCCTGCCATCAAACCTTCAATCTGCCGATGACACCATATCTTTTTCTCAGGTGATTAAAAACAAAAAAATCAACAACCTAGTAAAATTAATTGAAACTTCTAGTCCTATCTGGCCTCAAAAGTGAATATGACTAAAAGCTTTATCATTCTTTGGAAAAAGTTCATTCTTTAGCCAATCAGTTTGGGTTGCCAGTCAGAAGTTAGCCAATTAAATATTTGGGTCTTCCTTTGAGGAATAATCCTAGATCCTCAAAAGTTTTTGGGACTAAATGGTGAAGAGAATTGAAAAAGGCTCGAGGGTGAAAAAAGGCTTTTCTTTCTAAAGGAGGGAAACTTACCTTAATTAATTTCATCTTGTCGGCAAATCCTACTTATCTTCTATCTTTATCCTAAACTCCTTATGGTGTTGCCAATACAATTGAGAAACTTATGGGACTTCCTTTTCTGAGGAAAGTAAGGAATCTCATCTTATCAGATGGGATACTGTCAATAGGCCTCAACGCAAGAGGGCTTATAATTGGTAGTTTGGAGAATAAAAGTAAAGCCCTTCTTGTTCAATGGCTTCAAAAATTTCGATTAGAAAAGGAAATTTTATTGTACAAAGTTTTTAGAGGTCAGTATGGGCTTCAAATGAATGTTGGGATGCTAATGTTGTGACAAATGGATCTTTCAAGGAGTTCTTCAAAAGCTACTTCCAATGTATATTTTTCGTTTCTTAACCATATCAAAATCGAACTTGTTGCGGGAAGTGGGAAGAATATTAAATTCTGTGAGACAATAGGATTGGAGAAGTTTTATTGTTTGAGAGGTTCCTTCATATTTATAGATTGTACTATACTAGAAATGAATCAATTTGTTTATTCTAAAGTTCTCATTCTTCTTTAAGTTTGAGTTGAAACTTAGAGCTATGAGCAATCCGCACTTGCAAATCCTATGTTGGATGGCTAACAGATTATGTGTCCCACCAGATTTCAAAGTCTTCAACCTGATTTGAAAGGCTTAAGTCCCTCCCTCAATAAATCCTTCTCCTTTTTTTTTTTTTTTTTTGAGGTGGTGGCTCAAGGAAAAACTAATATAATGGACATAATTCAAAACATAAATCCCTATATTTTTCTTTCTCCATCGTGATGGGTGATGTGTAAAAATAAGGATAAGAATGCCCATCACCTCTTTCTCAATCGTGAAGTTGCTACAAATCTTTGTTTGGCATTGATTAAACAAGGAGTTCAAGTTTTCTTTGGCCACAAAAGGCTCTTGTAAATCTTTATGCATGGAGAATTTGTTCCATTTTAAGAAAAGAAGAAAAAAAAAGCTGATTTTTTTTTTTTTTCTAAAGTAATATGGCAAGTATGATGCATCATGTGAAAAGACTTGACTTCTTGCTTCTTTGCAGGTGTCAATCTCAAAGGAATTCCAAGACTTCCACTGTTTTTTTATTATTCATCTTTAACTGGGATGGAGGCATAATTGTGACATCTTGTTTCTGGTTTCTTAAGGGAGAGGTTCTGTCTTTTGTATAATTTTTGCTTTGGATGGGCATGTGGTCCGTATTATACTTGTAATCTCTTCCTTGTTAAGTAATATAATGGAGGCAAACACATGGAACTATGAATTAATTTGGAGTCATATGAGCAACAAAGATCATGAAACGAATGCATAGACATTTTAGCAAATACATTCAATTATTGACCATTGCCAGAGAACAAAAATGCAAAACTTTTTTCTGGCAAACAATCATTATCACAATAACATGTATATTGAACAATTCATTAGAGATGAATTCCTCAAAAATAGATATGATAATACCGAACCTTTTCACAGATGTTTTCACAAGGCATCCATCAAAATCGAATGCAGCAATTTTCTTTGAATCATGAAGACCATCATCCTAAAAGTTTCAAAAGCATAAACCCAGATAAGCAAGATATGTAACCAAAGTAAAACATGTATGTTCAGTATTGCATTGTAAGAAAGAAGATAAGCACTTGGAAACACTAAACGGTAAATCAGATTTCCCCCAAAAAAAAGCCACAATCAAGATTAGCAAATTAAGGTTGCGTTTTGGTGCGAGCTTTGTGTATTAGAATGAAAATATAAGATGTCTTTAGGTTCTAACGAAAAATAGATATGAATACATGTTTAATTATGAATTTTGTTTTTGTTTGAAAATGAAAACATATATAAAAATGCATTTGGTTATTATAGTTCAGAACATTAAAACAGTGAATAAATGTTTGGCTATAACCATTTTCGAAATTGTTTTCTGCTCAATTTGCAACTTAAAATCATATAATATTCAAAAAAATAAAGGAATATTGATAAAATTCATGGCTACATATAACAGTTTTTCTCATCTATACACAATTGAAATTACCACCTTCCATTGTTTACCATATATTATACTTATTTACTTGAAATGAGTATTATCATTATATCAAAAAAAAAAAAAAAAAAAGATTAATAATGATTAAATTACATCACATCCGATAAAAACCAAAATAAGAATCGACATTTGATACACTTATCATAACACCCATATAATAAATTTAGACAAAAATACTAAGGCTAGGGACAAGGAAAACAAATTTAGGAGAGGCAGCATAGAGTTTTCAGGTCATGAAGAGGCAGAAAAATATGCTGCAGTTTCTAGCCTAGTTTTCTGGCCGGAAGCAGCAGATTTTGCTGCCTCTTCAAGCCCAGAAAAATTGGCTTGAGACTGCAGTTCCAGCCCACCTTTCTGGGGTGGAAGCAGCGGTTCTTAGCTGCTCCACAAGCCCAGATATTTGGAGTAGAAACTGCAGAAAACTGCAGTTCACAACCCAGAATCTGCTGCCGCTACCAGGCTAGAATACCGGGCTCTGAACTGCTGATTTCTGTAGTTCACAGCCCAGATTTATGGGTTGTATACTGCATATTTAAGCAATTTCCTAAGAGAGAGAACTAGCAGCAATTTGCTGCATAAATCTGCATTATTCTTGCAAAACATAAATAAATAAGAATAATAAATAAATACAGGAACATTCCAGTACACAGAAGATTAAAATTAACAATTTTTTCTGCTCCTCCTTGGATGACGAAAAAAATAACAAGTGTAGTGGTTGTTGCAAGAAGACAAGAAGAGATGATCAGAAAAGAAAGAGAGAGTTGAAAACGTTGAGAAGGTAAAGTTGGGTCAGAGAAGACAGCGGTAAAAAGTTGAGACAGATTCATGAGAAAACATATAAAAGTAGTTGTTGATTTTATGCAAAAATGTGCAGTAATAGTATTGTGCCTTAACTAGCAATTTTGTTTTTAAAAATAAAACATGCATCCAAACACTTTCCACACATTCTACGAGATACTCAAACCGAAATATAAACAAAGGAAACAACAAATACATGTATCCAACACAACCTATACAAATGCAACAATGAATAATTAGCCACTACGAAATCCTTAGCGATGTTTTGTCACCATGAAACCCTCATCACACTATATTGTGAGACAGACAGATCATATCCAAAATTTTAAAAGATAAGATGACACAAGGCAAAAGCAAAATTGCCATCAGTAAAACCAGTTTCTCACCCGTTCAAGAAATATGATTGTCTGGAAAGCCTTCCAACTTGGTAACAGTTTGGCATCCTGAATCAGAAAGCAAAGGTCAATACATTTATGCTGGTGGATGGTAGCATAAAAAGCGATAAAGATGTGACCAAATAAAAATAAATAAATAAAAGGACTGCTATGGCGAAATGATGTCTGAAAAATATATCTTCTACTACATTGAGAATACATCATACCTTGTAAGTGTCCTTAATTTCAGAAACTGAAAATGCTATCTCCATATTAGCTTCTGCAGTAGGACTGGATAACTTGGAGGCATTAAATGCAAATGCAGGAGGAAAATATTAACTTTCAGCTTGCTAGTAAAAGATGGATGTCATTAACTTCAGGAAATATTATATTATTCCATTTATTTTTTTCTTTTTTCAATAACCAGAAAATGATTGACAAAAGGTTGAACACTTGTACACTGACAAATGAAACAAAAACCTGTAGAACAAAGCTCAAAGGATGCTGTCACTTGGGAGGTGGGAATGGGAGAGAGAGAGAGAGAGAGAGAGAGAGAGAGAGAGAGAATCACTACTAATAAGAACAAGTCATCCACCATGAAATGCTCATGAACTGAATCTTCAGATAAGAAATGCTGACAAAAGTCTACAAGAATTGGTTTTCATTATTCTAATTTTTCTATTAGTTCCTTCAAATTTCATGTAATAAACATTTTTGGCATGTATCTGAAATTTTCACAATTTCCTCTTTTATAGCACTTTCCATCTTGTCTTTCATTCATTTCCATGAGCTGTTAACTTAAAACACTAAAATTTGGATACTTGAATGAAACAACAGTTTTAGCCACACAAAAAGATCTCACACAACGGATAACACAGAAAAATATTAACCAAGCAATAATTCATTGTAAAACCTCCAAATCCACACACCAATTGAGAGAAAGAGCAAGAGCATTAATTACCTTTCTTCTCTTTGAATTTCCTTCCTCGACTTCAACCTCTTCTTTATTTTCATCTGCTTTTAGTAACTGGTTACAGAACAGACATAGCATGTGACAAGAATAATAATACTGTTATACCCAGTAACTGAAACCAAGGTTTTAACTGGTGTGTCTCATAATTTTCATACAGAAACTTAGAAAAGATGCAACCATAAACTGAATAACATTAACGAGAAGATAGCTCCACCAAAAGAAAGAGCAGAGAAGTTAAAGAGGGATATCAAGGGCATTAACTGGTGTTCTTGTTACAGGTAATTATGAGAATCAACTCCTACCTCTTCTGGAGATTTCTCGCATTCAACCACCAATTTCTTCAAAATTTCCTGATCACCTTTCTGACACATAGACCGACACCAAACAAAATTAATAAAGAAAATGAAAAAGAGGGTCAATTTTGCAAACTCGTGTACGTTTCCATACCCAAAATCATTGTTTGGTTGCAGAGAAAATACGAAAGCAACAAAGAAATACCAAGAGAAAAATATTAATAAAAAGATAGAATTTATTTGAATTTCTGCATAGAATTTATTTGAATTTCTGCACTCTCTAGCTCCTAGCAAAATAAAACCTCCACTTATCATGCAAATAAAATAAATATTCTACAATTCTCTAGAAACCATGATAAAGATAATAATCAATATTCCAAAAATGCCCATTATGTTTCCATTCAGACTTTTTCTTTCGTTCCCTCAAATTTCTCACCAACCAAACAAAACCCTAAACCCGGATTTGAAATTAACGCATTGTATTAATACAAATATTCTCAAAAATAGTTAAGACAAACAAAACCCTAAACCCAAAAGAACTGCAAACTTGGAAAACGGGGTCAAACCTCGAGCGAGGAGAAGCCTTTGATGGAGTCCACAAAATCAACGGCCTCCGAAAGGAAAGGGAAGCAGTCGGCATGGTGCCATTTGGTCAAATCAAACCCCCGAGAGTCCCTGGTGACGGAGCCCAATCTCAAAGCCTTGGCCGCAATCGTCTTTGAACACTTCTTGCACGCGGAGCGGCTGGATTTCGCGTACTCTGCAACGACTTTAGGAGGCATTTGTTTTGGGTTGTTTTGGGAGCAGTAGCAGAAACAGTGAAAGTGATTTTGTGTTTTGTGGAAACGGAACTGAAAGCGTTGGCGAATGATATAATTAAGATTACAGGGGGGTGCACGGAAAGTATGAAAAAGGTTTAGCATAAAGAGAGGAGTTTGTTGTCTTTCCGCAGAGGCGATGACAAATGAGATTATAAATTGATTTCTCAGATAGTCTTTCCCGCCATTATCAGTTACAGAGCAAACCAGCGTTCACTTTAACGAGTATTAATTAATTATGAAGTAAAAAATAAAAAAATTAAACCCTGAGGTTTGAAAATACTCCACAACAACCTTGCCGTTATCTACTAAAGGTTAAATTTAATGCAATAAGAAGAAGTCTGAATCACAATTCTATGTTTTTAAATTATATTTTCTTTAATATAATATTTAATAAACTCAATAAATTGATAAATCAGTAGAAAATTTTAATATTTTATTCATGATAAAAGAGAATAAATTATTTTATTTATTAAAAATTTCAGATTCTGGGCTGTTAATAGATATTATACTAGTTCTGATAGATTGAAAGGGCAGCGGTCAGCTGCCATTCTTTTAATTAACGGTCAGTAAGGGGTTTGGCTAGGGGTGAGACTGTCATTGTATATAGTAATATGTACGAAACATTTTTGGGTTTCGTTAGATTCTGTCAGGACTCAGACCATAGGGGTTTAATTTTTGACCACGTTATCTTCACTTTTTTTTTTTTAAACAATAAACCCTTTCAAAAATAAATAAATAAATTTTATTACTCAATCTCCACATGCCCGTTAACATACATCAAAATTATTAAAACCGGGATAAATAATCTACCAAAAATTAATTAGAAACAATTATCCTAGCCATATGTGCATAAATACTCATAAAAAAATCCCTACACATTTTATGAATGTAACAAACGTTATAGAATTTAAATAATAAGGTTTTTATCTGTTAGTCTCAATGCGACACTTGTACATATGTCATATACATGACTTGTTTTGGATAAACTTATAATAAAAATAATGAGTCATATTCTTTCCTATATTTACTGTCTCTATAAGTCTTTATTAGGAGGTATTTTATTCATATTAAATATCTATTATTAGATTAAGATATTATTTTAGTATCCTAGTTTACTTAGGAGTTTATTATATTATTCTTATATTATTAATCATTATCTTATAATTACTATTTAAGTCTGATTGAGATTCTAGCTGATATTGATGAGAATGACAACTGAACTTTATATACTATATAATGTTATTTTCTTTCAATAACTTATATAGTCACCACATTTCAAGATATTAGAAAAGAGCTTCAACTTTAAATTGAAATATGCCTTTGATTATGTTTTTTGAAAGTTTACTTATGTATAAAAGGGTGTAATC